>PVLC010001967.1:0-13971 GCA_004027655.1 Graphiurus murinus
GGAGGGGAGGAGAGGGGAGGAGAGAGGGGAGAGAATGCCTAGTGGCATTTTTAAAGGAAATGATACTTAAAGCAAGTGATCCAAAAAGGGACCCCTAGATGGCATTTTGGAAGTCTGTGGACAGTTTCCATGTCACAGTAAATGAAGGTACTCCTGATATTTTGTGACAGTATATGTGACTGATATTTTGCATTCAAAGATCCCCAGTCACTAAATGAATTATGACAAAACTCAATGGAAGACAATGAGAGGAATAGAGATAGAAACACCCAGGGTTTTGGAGAGAGCGTAATGAACAGCTGACATTAAAACTCAGGACAAAGCTACCAACACTGCAGCTATTCATCACGGGCACAGGAATAGACAGGACAGTGAATAAGACCCAAGTACATAACAGATTCCTGTAAATTATAAAGGTAGCATTGATAGTCAATGCAGAAAATATGGGCTGATCAATTGTGCTGAGATAATCAACTAACAGCATGAAAATGTCAGTCAGCTTTTTTTTTTTTTATATTTCACCAGTTTTACACTGACTATTTGCATGTGTATTTGCAGATTTTTCTACACAATTTTATTCAATATATAGTTTTGTGTAAACTGATTTTGTTTTTTTATTAATTAGTGCATTGTAATCATACATCATTGTTAGGTACTAGCTAATAGATAAAGGCATATATGCACACATTTCTCATTTAACCCCTTCCCCAATTCCCACACCACTCCCTTGCTCTCCCTCCTTCTCAAGTTCAGTTTAGTGATTGACTTTGATATATTTGTGAAAGTACATCATGTGCATTAGGGTGACCCCCCGCCCCCCGTCTATCACCTTCAGTTAAGTCAACTTCTTTGCTCACCTAAGGATTCTCCTTCTTCATCTGGAGTTCCTCTTATGTCCCATTTTCTCCCTAGCTTCCACATATTAGGGAAAGCATATGATTTTTTACTTTTTGTGACTGACTAATCTCACTTAACAAATGTTTTCCAGTTCCATCCATTTCCCTGCAAACAACATGATTTTGTTCTTCTTTATGGCTGAGTAAAATTCCATTGTGTGCATATCCCATAATTTTGTAATCCATTCATCTGTTGATGGACATCTTGGCTGGTTCCATATTTTGGCAATTGCAAATTGTGCAGCTATAAACATAGATACACATGCATCAGTCTGGTAGTTTGGTTTCCATTCTTTTGGGTAGATATCCAGAAGTGATATTGCTGGATCATATGGTAGGTTCATTCCCATTCATCTGAGGATCCTCCATACTGTTTTCCAAAGTGGTTGCACTAGTTTGCAATCCCACCAACAAAGTATTAGGGTTCCCACTTCTCCACACCCTTGCCAGCATTTATTGTTGTTCGCGTTTTTTATGATTGCCATTCTGATTGGAGTTAGGTGAAATCTCAAGATAGTTTTGTTTTGCATCTCTTTGATTGCTAATGATGTTGAACATTTCCTCATACATTTATTGGCCATTTGTATTTCTTCTTTTGTGAGGTGTATATTTAGATCCTTTGCCCATTTTTTGATTGGGTTATTTGTTTTCTTAGCTGTGAGTTTCTTGAGTTCTTTGTATATCCTAGATATTAGTCCTCTATCAGAAGAGTAGCTGACAAAAATTTTCTCCCACTCTGTGGGCTCTCTGTTGAGGTTCTTGATAGTTTCCTTTGCTGCACACAGCTTTGATTTTTACCTTAGAGTATTCATCTAGGTGAGCTCCAGATAGAGTCAAGCAGGAAACAGAAGGTCTCCTAATAACAGGAATGTAGATAGGAAAATATCTTTTACTTCTTGAAGTATAGATGTTTTCTTAAGCATATCATCAAAGAAGACAAACAGAAAAGATTTACAGCTTTGATATTTTAAAAATGTGAATATCTACATGCCTCCCCCCCCAAAAAAAAAAACTTACCACGTTTGGATTGGATATTAGGTGATACAGAATTGTTGCTAATTTTATTGAGCATAGCAATGGTATGTGGTTATGTTGAAAATCCAATATTCTCACAGATACATATTGAAGTATTTAGTGGTGATATATCCTGATTTCTGTAAATCATTTCCCCAAAGCTTAGGAAATTATACAGAAAGCACACCAAACAAATATAGAAAATTGCTAATAATTGGCAAAGATAGGCTGAGAGTATATCAATGTGTATTATATTAGTTTAGTACTTTTGAATGGTAGAAAGTATTTATAGTGTCACTGGGCCTGTTATCCCAGTACTTAGGAGGCTGAGACAGAAGGCTGATTTGAGGCCAGCCTTAGCAACTTAGCGAGACCCTCAGTAACTTAGCAAGACCCTGTTTCAACACTTACAAAAGATAATAAGAGAGGCTGGAGTGTAGCTCAGAGGTAGAATGCTCCTGGGTTCCATTCACAGTACCAAAAAAGAAAGAAGTGTTCACAATGCGATTATGGAAAAACACATAGAGAACAAAATTAAAAGCATATTATACACTGAAAATGTTCATTTGCAATATACCCTGTCAGAGAACCTAGATAAATTTTGCCTTAGCATGAAAAGGCTTTAGCCAATTGCTCCAATGAAACATCTATCCTTCTTTCATCAGCACACACACACACAAAAAAATCTTGGGATACTGATACTAGATGATCTTGAACTCCCCCCCCCTTTCATAAGGTATAACAAAAACAAAGAAGCATGTATGAGATAAAGGTAAGTACAGCTTGTTCTGCACAGTGAAAATGTCTTCATGCATGTTTCACTGTAACGTTTCTGTTAGAACATAAAGGACCCCCACCCACCTCTCCCCACATGAAGAAGAAGAGGCTGGGACTGGATGCCACCCATCACCTCACCTAGGGAAAAGCACCGATGACACATCGTGTCCACAGAAAGTACAGTAAAACAGCCTCTCGTTTTCCCTCAACTCTGAAGATCGAAGACGGAAGCAGTCTCCACTGGGAAATGTGTCTCGCCAGCAGAAAGCCGCAAATCCAACGCAGACGGCACTCAACTGCTGTTTGTCCAAGTAGTGAATCGCCTTAAAAACAGAGAGGCCACTCACTGACACTGCCTCTTGAATCCTCTTTTACAGATGATCAATAATTAGGAGCTCTACAAGCAAAAGGCAGTCACTCCTAATCTTCGGTTTAGAATCCCCAAAACACACCAGACAGAAAAGCTAACATTCTTCTGACACGTAGAAAACTCTAACAAACTAATGAAAAAAAATTATTATTGTTATTTTTTTTTCAGAATAGAAACATAAGAGCCGGGCGTGGTGACTTACGCTTGTAATCTCAGTACTTGGGAGGCTGAGACAGGAGGATATGCGTTCGCAGCCAACCTCAGCTACTTGGTGAGGCCATGATTCAAAAAAAAAAAAAGAATAAAAAATAGGACTAGGGTGTAGCTTTGAGGTAGAATGCCCTAATGCCCTTGGGTTCAATCCCTGATACTGCAAAAAAAAAAAAAAAGAAACATAAGCAAAAATCACAACAATAGAATTCACAAAATAAGAAATAGAAGTGCGCCAGTACTAGGGAGGCTGAGACTGGAGGATCTGGGTTCACTGTCAGCCTCAGCTACTTAGTGAGGCTCTCCAAAACTTAATGAGACCCTGTTTCAAAATAAAGAATAAAAAACAGGGCTAGGGGTGTACCCTGGAGGTAGAATGCCCCTGGGTTCAATCCCCAGTACTGAAAAGAAAAGTGCACATAAATAAAGGAAAACAAGTTCAATTTTACTATAGATGAAAAACAAATGACAGCAAATGAGAAATATCAATTTTATCTATGAAAAAGGCACACGTCCTATGTGTGTATGTGTGTGTGTGTGTGTGTGTGTGTGGTACTGGGGGTTGACCCCAGGTGAATTCTACTGCTGTGCTACATTCCCAGACCTATTTTATTTATTTATTTTTTAATATTGAAACAAGATCTCACTAAGTTCCATAGGGCCTCACTAAGTAGCTGGGGCTGGCGGAGAACCTGTGATCCTCCTCTCTCAGCCGCTTAAGTACTGAGATTACAACAAGCTGTGCCATCATGCCCAGCATCATTAGCTGTTTAAAAGATGATGATATGCAACAGTAGACATTTGTTATATGATGCTCATTTCTTATATGTCTCTCTAGGTTAATGAGAGTTTCACTATTTGCTGATTCTGTCCTCAAACCTGCAATCCTCCTGTCTCAGCCTCCCAAACACTAGGATTACAAGCATGCACCACCACACCCAGCTCTAATTTTAAAATATAAATATCGATTCCATAATTTACAATTATGGCCGTAAATTTGGAGAGGACAATTTGGAAAAACATATCAAGGCAAGCAAAGTCTTAAATGTATGCACATCTGTGCATTTATGTGAAACAATAGCTAACTACTGAAATAAATTATGACCCATTCTTTAGATACAGTTGATAAAAATGAGGTTGAATTAAAGTATTTATAATTCAATCAAGTAAATGCATATATGTTATTTATTTATTTAATGGCACTGGGGATTGAACCCATGAACATTCTACCTCTGAGCTACACCCCTAGCCCTATTATTATTATTATTTTTTAATTTACAAACAGGATCTCTCTAGGTTAATGAGAGTTTCACTATTTGCTGATTCTGTCCTCAAACCTGCAATCCTCCTGTCTCAGCCTCCCAAGCACTAGGATTACAAGCATACACCACCACACCCAGCTCTAATTGTAAAATATAAATATTGATTCCCATGGAGGCAAAGAAAAGACATTAGAAGTATTCATGCCAAGTTTAACTGCTTATCTCTCAGCAGCATAATTCTGAAAAATTTGTTTTCCTCTCTTTCCCACCTCATGGTGTGTTTATTCATTTTCCATGAGCATATGTCATTATTTTAAGTACTTTTCAAAATAGCTAGAAGAGAGAATTTTGAATGTTCTCACCACAAAGAAATTATAAATGCTTGAGATGACTGATATGTTGATTACTCTGACTGGATCCTTACACAATGCATATGAGTCAAAACATCATGAGTTTGTATCCCATAAATATGCACGTTATCTGTTAATCAAAAAAAAAAAAGAAAAAAGTTGACGTGAAATGGGTTCATAGAGATATCATCACCTACTCCAAATCAAATTGGCAATAAAAGGTAAAACACAAATTGCAACAGAATTTTTTTCCCTTTAGAGTCCTTGCTTTATGCCATAGAAAGCTACTTGCTAGTTAAAGAAAATAGTACTTGCTAGTTAAAAAAAAAAAAAAAAAAAAAAAAAAAAACAAAACTAGACTAAAACGGTGAAACCAGAATACAAAAGTGAGAGAGTACACAGACGGCCTCCCTGGGTGGGTGGATGGGAACATCACTCCTTTTCTCCTGGCTGGAGCACTCAGAGCCAACAGTTGCACCAGGACACAGCCTGCTCAGCCGATGCCTGGCCTGGCACTCTGCACCACGCAGGAGCTACTCCACCATTGCTATACCAGCAGCAGCAGCAGCGCTCCGGAGCACACAGGACCTTCAAGGTCACTCAGGGGCAAGGCAGTCAGGAGTCACAGTCCCTTCAAGTTCCCTGTTCCTTCAAAATACTAAGAACATAATAAAAGGTAGATTTCATGCATGTATGCCTTTACTAGCTTGTACCTGACAAAGATGTATGATTACAATGCACCAATAAAAATAAATAAATAAATATACATTTTAAAATTAAAAATAATGATAATAATAAAAGGTAGAATTTCATTGGCTGAGAGATTTGTTACCAAGTGAGACCCTGAGTCTTCGGGAATGTGAAGCATAGTTGTACACTGGCAGCAGGTGTACAGGAAGGAGGAAAGCATACTGAACAAGCAGGAGGGCAGATATTTCTCAGCCAGAGCCGAGAAGACAGAATATTACCTCATAAATGATAACAGACCTGAAAATAATATAACAAGACCTAAAAATCAGTGTTCTTCCCACAACAAAGCCACAACAATTCAGGCTAAGATGGAATAGCATATAAATATGAGCAGTTCTGTTGAAGAATCTGTGCAACTGCACTCAAAGGGAACAAGAATTCTGAGAAATAATCATCAATATGGAGTTTAATAATACAATATGGTCAACAATATATATATACAATTGCAAAGAAATCACAGACACACACACACACACACAATACAATATGGGAACAATGTACAGCCCCAAACACAGGGACACTATACTGACTATACTGAGAATTTGGAAGAGCACCTCTGTTGAGGTCTTAGCCCGGCCAGAAAGACCCTGCCTCTAGATGGCGCCTGGCAGAGTGCTAGAAGTGGCTGCAGGTGGTAACATCCTAGGGCTGTGCCACGCCAGAGCGCATGCACCAGCTCGCCCGGCTCGTGGCCGGCCCAGGTGAGAGCTGTATGAGGCACCTTGTGACTCAGGCCCTGTGTGGCTTTAAGAGCCTCCACCTCTTGCCCGAGGTGTGGTTGCTGGGTGGTGTGGTTGCTGGTGGATGGTTGATTGCTGGAGAGAGGGGTTGTTTGGGGTCTGTTGGAAAGGTACTATTGCAAGGAACGGCTACGGAGAACGAGAGTGGGGTTAGAGAGACGATTGCAGTTGGAGAGACGGTTGCTGTCAAGGTTAAGAGAACGATTACTGTTACTATTACTGCTTGGGTAGCGTCCTCGATCCCAGAGAGAGAGAGAGAGGTATAATAAAGAGAAGTTTGAGCCAGCAACGTTCAGTTGACGTCTTTATTGGGGCCTCACGGTTGAGGGTTCAGCCTGGGGTCCCGATAAGTGGTGGCCCGTACGGAGAACATCGAAACCCGAGAACCCCAAGGCCCGAGTCACAGGTGACGACAGATATTAGAAATAGTATAGTACTGGTACTTGTGATTTAGCTTTTATTAAAATTTTTAAGTCAAGGAAACGGCTATATAGCGTCAGAGTTGAGGGTCGAGGTAAAGCGACTAGGTCTAAGGGTCGTGGTAAAGCGGCTAGGTTTGAAAGTGCGCGATGAAGCGACTAGGTTTGAAAGTTCAAGGTGAAGCGACCAAGTTTTAAAGTAGTTTAGTATAAAATTTAGAAACAGCTATGGGATCAGAGGTTTCTAAGCGTATGGAGCAGACCTTGCGAGAGCTGCTCCGAGCAGGGGGAACCTCGGTAAAAATAGATACCCTGCGGAGGTTTTGCTGTACAGTCATGAAAGTAGCCCCTTGGTCTACAGAGGAGGGGCAGGACTTCCACAGCTAAGTGCGGGAGTCCGAGATATGTTGTCTTCTTTTGCCATTCTCTGCATTGTTTTCTACTTCGTCATCAAGACAAGAAGATGCTGTGGACCTTCACCACTAGCAGTTTCAGCTGGGGCTATTTTGCTTTTACCATTTTCAATAATCAGCAATGAAATCCTGCTTTCCTTTTCTCCAAACTACTAAATCTTGGTTCTCTCTTCTCCAGCTTTTGCTTATTTGTGTTGATATCCTTGTTAATTTGGAAGAGAGGTTTTGTTTGTGTATTTCAACAGGATAAGGCTGTGCCGATTTGGGTTCCTGAACGCCTAGTGAGACCTGCGGTGGAGCCCTGGACAAGCCAAGAGGATACTAGCAGCACTGGTGCATCTGGTGACCGTGGGCCTGATGGCCCCGGGAGCGGTGCGGCGCCTAGGAGGAGTGCTAAAGATACGACGCAGCCCTCCTCGGAGCCTGGGTACAACTTGGATTGATGCAGGACTTCTGCTTTTCCACTGCCGCCTATTAGACTTTTCATTGGACTTAACAGAACTCTCTACAGTTACCCCTTTGAGCAACTGGACTTATCAGAACTCTCTACAGTTAACCCCTTTGAACGATTGGACTTATCAGAACTCTCTGCAGTTAACCTCTTTGTCATCTGGTTGTTATGTAACCGTTTGAGCGCTTGTATGGACATTTTAGCACTGTCTCAAGGGATTGGACTTATCAGAACTCTCCACAGTTAACCCCTTTGTCATCTGGTTGCTATGTAACCGTTTGAACTTTTCAGCTCTGTTAATCTCTTGGTAGCCACTGTCGAGCTGGTGCGGTGTATGTGTCTTCTGTAGGCCAGCCAGAGTTAGCAGCAGCAATCGATTGTACCAGCATTCGCGGCCATTGAGGCTGACACCTCCCCTGGAGTGTGGCTTGTTAGATCGGTAGGCAGGGATGGGTGTGATCAGACTCAGTGTCATACCAACCTAAGACAGGAAGGTGGTCTTGATACCACTCTTCTAAGGACGGGTAAGGATGGCCGCTGAAGACCAATGACTTAAGACAGGCACGATCTATAACCACTTTATATAAACAGATAGGGGGAGATGTTGGGGTCTTAGCCCGGCCGGAAAGACCCCACCTCTAGATGGAGCCTGGCAGAGTGCCAGAAGCGGCTGCAGGTGGTAACATCCTAGGGCTGTGCCACGCCAGAGCGCATGCACCAGCTCGCCCGGCTCGTGGCCGGCCCAGGTGAGAGCTGTATGAGGCACCTTGTGACTCAGGCCCTGTGTGGCTTTAAGAGCCTCCACCTCTTGCCCGAGGTGTGGTTGCTGTGTGGTTGCTGGATGGTGGTTGCTTGGTGGTGTGGTTGCTGGTAGATGGTTGATTGCTGGAGAGAGGGGTTGTTGGGGGTCTGTTGGAAAGATACTGTTGCAAGGAACGGCTACGGAGAACGAGAGTGGGGTTAGAGAGACGATTGCAGTTGGAGAGACGGTTGCTGTCAGGGTTAAGAGAACGATTACTGTTACTATTACTGCTTGGGTAGCGTCCTCGATCCCAGAGAGAGAGAGAGAGGTATAATAAAGAGAAGTTTGAGCCAGCAACGTTCAGTTGGCGTCTTTATTGGGGCCTCACGGTTGAGGGTTCAGCCTGGGGTCCTGATACACGTGTGTGTGGGAAAGTTCTCTGAACCGGTCCTCAGGAAGCCTGCACCCAGCTGTGTTGATGTCATCTTTCTCTTTGTGAAAAGGGGAGGGTGCCAGGGGAAATGGTTCAGCCACGGAGCTGAACTGTCCATTAAACCAACAAACTGCTACATGCATCAGAACTGCATATAATGAAGAATGGGAGAACCCCCCTAGAGTAGCCACCATCCCCACTAACTAAGAAGATAGAAGAAAAGATCTGGAGGGCAGATCGCTTAGATCGAACTGGAAATGCAAGTAAGAATGGGAAGAATTATCAAATATATAAAGGGAAAACTACTTCCTGTTGTCCACTAAGAACTTTGGCCCTTTGCTTGTCGTAAATTACAACTCTGTGTTTGTCAGTTATCTGTAATTGAACACTCCCGACTCACTGTGACTTACAACTTAACCAGTAATGCCCTCACAGCCCTTTGAGTTGGTGTATTGGGAGCAAGTAGAAGGGACGCAGCTAGAATTGGGTTTACTCCTGCTTTGCTGTCACCTGTGGGTCACCTGGGGCATCTATGCTTTAGCTCTTCTTATAGCTGCAATTTGAGGTTGCATATGTCAAGTTCTACTGTCAATATTAGTTTTAATTTCATTTGATTTAATTTCATTCGATTTCCATCTATAATCTAGCTTGGAGTCAACATTTTTCCCTTCTTGTGGTCAAGGCACAGTGGTGGTCAGACTGTATTGCTGCTATTAAGAGGAATCGTGAAAGGACTCTAACAAGTTGTTCCCCTTTCTGCATGACAATTTAGCCTCTAGTAATATTTCTGGATCTGATAACAACAGCTAGTTCCTAGACAGCATTGTTTATGGTAAAAACTCCCTAATTGTAAAAATGTACCTTGATTAATAAAATTATAAATACTTAGGAAGCCGTAAGTTCAGGCTTTCCTGAATGGAGTGACTCATAACTGGGCGTCTTCCTTTGAGAGATAACCAGGGTTTGGTGGTGGTTAGATTTCAGCTTTGGTTCGGCTACCTCCAAAATTACTGTCTTCACTCCCATGGGCTGATGGGATTTAGAGTTTCAATGCTTCATTGAAAGCCAGAAACATCAAACTTCCTTACTACTCACCTAAAAATTTTAGATCCATTACATGAGAGATGAAATAACCTCAGCTTCGGCTTCCCACCAGATCTATTTCATGTGCATATTCAAGAGCCAGTGCCCAGCACTTAAGACTTAGGCCCTATCTGATTTCTTCATAAACCACCAAAGCATCATTCTGCATACTTAAAATTAAGTATTAAGCTTAATTTTAAATTAATATCCTCCTTATTTATGTCACTTGAAATTTCCTGGCTATGAATTCAAAGGTTTTATCAGATTGATTCTGCATTTTTATGTTGTTTTCATCTGCCACGTTGCAGAAATGCAATGTTACCCACTTGTTGAATTGCCGGTCCTCTCTGTGATGTCCTAATGCTCACAGACATAGGAACTGTGCCATTTATTGACTGTCTCCATTTCAGAGCTCAATAGACGTTTTATAACTGATAAATAAATGTTGCTATCCGAGAGGAGTAGATATGTCTAATGAAAGCAGTCAACAGTTCTTTTTCTTCCTATACAAGCATGTCTCTCATCTTCTCAAGAACCTATTTCCACTGCCTTGAATCTGGGTTGGTCCTCTATCTTGCCTTTTTGCAGTAGAAAGACTGAAATGCTTGTTCTGGATGTCCAAACATGTGCCCTAAAAGAATTGCAATTTCAACTTTCTTCTCTGCCAGCTCAGCCACTTGCATATAAGGAAGTTCAAACTAAAGTATTAAATGATTGAGACCACACAGAGAGGCCCTGAGGAATGAAAAGTCACCTTGGCTATCCCAGTCCCAGCCACGTCCAGCTGTATGCAGCTACATCAAGTACATCAAAGGAGATCATCAGGGTAACCACCCAACTGAGCCCCGGTCAATCCAGGAAATAGTGCGGAATGAGGAATAATGCAGTTACTGGTTAGGCTGCTGGATTTAGCGATGTCTTGTTATTTAACAATAAATAATTGAGCCAGGCGTGGTGGCGCACGCTTGTAATCCCAGCATTCGGGAGGCTGAGTCTGGAGGATCCGGGTTCGCAGCCAGCCTCAGCTACCTAGTGAGGCACTCCGCAACTTAGTGAGACTCGGTTTCAAAATAAAGAATAAAAAAAATACGGCTGAGGGTAAAGCTCGGAGGTAGAATGCCCCTGAGTTCAATCTCCAGTACCGAAAAAAAAAAATAATAATAATTGAGACATTTAGCTAATAACCAGTGAGTAGCTGGATGTACCATTGAAAGAGACAGGAGCAGCATGGATACCTGGGAGGGGGGTGGGGATAAGCGAGGATTGAGCCCTGGAGTATTGAGCCCTTATTTTTTATTTGGAAATGGAGTATCCCTAGGTTGCCGAATCTCACTATGCTGCTGAGGCTGCTTTCGAACCCATGATCCATCTGTCTCAGTCTCCCAAGTGCTGGGATTACATGCATGTATGTACAGATACTATAATAAAATTATAGTAGAAATTTTAAGGAAAAAACTGAAAAAAGATGATTGTCTCTAAGTTGACTATACTTTTTTAAAATAATTTAAGCAACATTTGATGTTTTAAAAATTTGTTCTAAAACACAGATGCACTGGTATCTGGAGACTGGTCTCTTCTTGGGTTAAAAGTGGGCAGTTAGTCATTTGGATTTGGTCAACGTATTCCTGGAGGGATGCTGAATTTGAGGAGAGTGTTTTCTGTGTTCTGCATCTTGGTTTCCTATGGTAGAACTTCCTCAGTAGGAGACAGTAAACTACAGATGTAGGTTATTGTCTGAAAAGAAGCTCACCAATGGCTTTCTTTTCACGTTCTGACAAATTCTGTTCCTTACCCATGGGTCTTTAAATCTGGCATTTTAAAATAAAACAAATGAAGCCACTCTAGCACCAATGTGAAAGGAAAGCTTTGGCGGTGATCACCATGAAGACTGTAACCTTCCATGCTCTTGACATTTCATAAACTCTGACTGTAAGTTATAAAGAAAAAGGGAACATGTTCTAAATGGTTAACTCATTTTATGACAAACATAAAACAATACATTTCATAGTACAGCACAATAATTTTTACTTTATGGGTGTCCAGATCAAGGCAATAAAGCCATTTCCATGCATTTTAGTAGAATTTTCCAAAACAAGCGTTGGGTTTTATGAAAGAGAATGAGTTGGGAGGAGCCAAGCATATAGCTCTCAGCTTTACCCCTGGGAAGGACTGTGCTTCTGCAGCTTCTCAAACACAAGGTGCTCAATTTTTCTCTGAATTAGCATTCTTTCTTCGATTTGCAGAAGTGAAGTATATTTATTGTCCCTACCACTTCTGTTTATGATTGTTTAAGCATGAAATAAGATGAACGAGGCCTGCCACTCGCCGCTAAGTGCAAATTAGTGCAATCCAGCAGCCGTATGTGCTTTTTGTGGCAAATCATCTTTGAGTCTTAAAATAGCTCTCTGGCACAGTACTTTCTACACTACTCTTCCACTAAATCAGCACCTAGATAATTGTATTCTACTGATGGGAGACTCTATTGATGCTCTATTTCCTTTTTATCAAGTAAAGTTCATGTTAAGTGAAACTGGCCATTAAGTAAATAGCAAATAGATTTAATTCTATAATAAACGTCTTCATCTGCATACACAACAGAGAGAAAAATGAAGCTGCAGATACAGATTTAAAATGAGTTCAAGATCATGTAAAACTGTAGTGTCTTGACAAAATACTGCATAAATGAAATTCAGATGGCATTTAAGTGATGGAAACTTTTGGTATAGAAAAATTTTACTGTTAGTCCAACATTGATACTTTTATGCTGGTTTGGACATTATATCTATATAATACTAAACAACTGGAAGAACAATGATGTATTATACAAATTTATTTCCTTTATCTATGTAGTGTCATTTTACATATTGTGATTTTTTTTATTTACACTATAATGTAAGACTATAGTGCACCAATAAAAGCATATAAAAAAGGATTTTACCCAGACTTAATTACTAGTTAGGAATCTAGCAGCTATACAGAAACATATACACAGAGTGACTCTTGCTGCTGAAACTCAATTAAATAAAATAATTACACTTTCAACCAAATCATGAAGAAAGAAATATCTATTTCCCTAAAACCAAAATATATTCAGTCAATAGAAGCAAATCTAAATTCTAAACAAGAGTTAAGAGTATCGAAAGAGTATTCTAAGCAAATGTGAACCAAAGATGATTATCCTAATTCCCTGACATAAGTACAGTCATGAAGGCAGTACTTTCCACTAAACAGTCTCAATCATCTATGCAAACCTTAGAATTACAGCATATAGCTGTAATAAAGAGACACTATGAATGCTATGAAACAGAACTAAGAAGGAACGTCAGACTAGCTGAAGCAGGAAGATCCCAAGTTCGAAGCTATCCTGCACAACTTAGTGAGACCCTATCTCAAAAATTTAAAAATGTTAAAAGGGTGGAGGCTGTAGTCTCTGTGCTGGAGAGAGCTGTAGCTAGTGTTAGTGCACCCCTGGGTCCAATTCTCAGTAGCACAAAACAAGATACCACAAGACAAAACACCTTAGACTTTGCATGGCTTTTTGCATTCACTCCACAGTAATCCCTTAGGAGAAAAGCAACTTTCATGTGATCAGGTATAAAAGGCACAAAGTTAATGTTTCTAGATTTTTTTTTTATTGTAGTAATTCGTGCAATATAGCATACATCTTTGTTAAGTACAAGTTGTTAACAACATATTTGCACACAATTCTCATTTGACCCTTTCCCCAATTCCCACCCCATTCCCTCCCCCTCCTTCCCCCTCAGGTTCAGTTCAGTGAGTGACCTTGATATGACTGTGTAAGTACATCATGTGTCTTAGGGTGTCCCTCTGCCCCATGCATACACTACAATTAAATCAACTTCTTTGCTTATCAAGGATCTCTCCTGTTCATCTGGAGACCCTCCTATGCCCCATCTTCTCCCTAGCATCCGCATATTAGGGAGAACATGTGCTTCTTTACTTTTTGCGACTGACTAATCTCACTTAACGTAATGTTTTCCAGTTGCATCCATTTCCCTGCAAAGAACATGATTTTGTTCTTCTTTATGGCTGAGTAAAAC
>PVLC010001967.1:14071-74875 GCA_004027655.1 Graphiurus murinus
TGGCTATTGTGAATTGAGCTGCTATAAACATAGATACACATGCATCGGTCTGATAATTTGGTTTCCATTCTGTTGGGTATATACCCAGTAGTGGTATTGCTGGGTCATATGGTAGGTTCACTCCCATTCGTCTGAGGATCCTCCATACTGTTTTCCACAGTGGTTGCACAAGTTTGCAATCCCACCAACAATGTATTAGAGTTCTCGCTTCTCCACACCCTCGCTTTTTGTTGTTGTTCGTGTTTTTTATGATTGCCATTCTGACTGGAGTTAGGTGAAATCTCAGGGTAGTTTTGATTTGCATCTCCCTGATTGCCAATGATGTAGAACATTTCCTCATACATTTATTGGCCATTTGTATTTCTTCTTTTGTGAAGTGTCTATTTAGATCCTTTGCCCATTTTTTGATTTGCTTTCTTAGTTGCGATTTTCTTGAGTTCTTTGTATATCCTAGATATTAGACCTCTATCTGAAGTGTAACTGGCAAAAATTTTCTCCCACTCTGTAGCTCTCTGTCTAGGTTCTTGATAGTTTCTTTTGCTGTGCAGAAGCTCTTCAGTTTGATGCAATCCCATGTAATGATCTTCCTTTGAGCTGCTTGTGCTTTTGGGGTCTTGTTGAGAAAGTTTTTACCTGTGCCTATGTTTTCAAGTGTTGGACCTATGCCCTCTTCAAGTAGCTGCAAGGTCTCCGGCCTAACTTCCAGGTCTTTGATCTACCTTGAGTTGACTCTTGTGGAGGGTGAGAAAGTGGGGTTTATTTCCATTTTCCTGCATATGGTTAACCAGTTTTGCCAACACCATTTGTTAAAGAGGCTATCTTTTTTCCAGTGTATACTTTTGGCTCCTTTGTCAAAAATCAGTTGACTGTAAGTCTGTGGATCTGTTTCTGAGTCTTCTATTCTGCTCCATTGGTCTATGTGTCTATTTTTATGCCAATACCATGCTGTTTTTATTACTGTGGCTTTGTAGTAGATATGTCTAGATGTTATCTTATTAGAACACCTTTCCTTGGGGCAATGTGTCAAACCAAGAAACCCTGAGGAACTCACATTGACTGACAAATCCTTTGAGAAAATACCCAGGTGACCTTCGCTATCTACTTTTTGAAATCTAGCACATCTGAAAAGGTTCATCTTTAGTATAAGACTCTCAGTGAAACCTTCCCCACTTCTATCAGATACACACAACGACTGTAAAATGTTTCATTGCATTTGCATGTGATCTAACAACGTCTCCACTGCAGGAGGTAGATGGACTTGGAAAGACTAATCCTGTCCATTCTCTACCTGATAGCATCACCTGAGAGTCTATGCGAAGCATATAGAATGCAGTCTCCTGAATCCGAACCCACAGCCAGTCCCTCGGCCATTGAAACCTCTGCATATCAGTTTGAGAAGCTCTGCTCTCTGGCGACCCCTGGCTCAGACTCGCTTTGCTCTTTGCAAGAACATGTTCCCATTCCCAGTGCTCGCTGTTTTGCCCAAAGGGTAAAACTTCTGAAAAATTCCCACTCTGCACTTTCAAATCCATGGTAGGCCACAGCAAAGCCCAAACTCCCCATCACAGAGCATTCCCTTCAGCCTCTGCCGTTTCACACAGCGTAGCCTGTAGCCCTGCCAATGGGGAGGTCTTTCCCTCTCCTGTCCTACTGACAAGGCTAGGACGGGATCATCCTGTCCTCAACTCTCCTCTCCAGCTTGGGTCCTCAGATCTCCAGTCAGGCTGGCGCGCTGCCCTTCCTAGCAGTATTCATCTACAAACACCTTCATCTCCGGTCACCCCCGCACACCTCGGCTTGCCGCCGCTCTTTCCAACCCTCTTTCTGTTTTAATTCTTGGTGATGTTTAATATCCATGAGGATAATCCTTTTCAATGCACAAGCTTCCCAGGCTCAGGACTCCTTTTCCTCTAAGAATCTTTTCAGTCTCTCTGAGCTACTGATTCCCATGGTCCTTTCAATAGTATAAATGATCGGTACCAAACTACAATTCCTCCATAATTTGAATCCAATCATTCTACGTTTCAACCAACAGTTCCTATCTTACAATGATTCCTCTCTTCCCCTTGATCTCCAACTTCAACAGATCTTTAACCTACTGGGACCATGTCCATTATCCCTAACGGTTGCTTCTTTTTACATCTTACAGAGCTTAGAATTCATGGTACATCATTACCTCATCCCCTGACCTGTAGCCTCACCTAATTACCTCTTCACTTTCGCACTTGGAAAAGGTTCATTCCATGCCGATATATGCTTGCTTTTTATTAGTAAGAATGAGCTATTTCTGCCTCTTTCCAGAGCATCCCAAATCTTCTCCTCACCTCATGTTAGCACGCAATGGTTTTCCCTGATTTTTTTTTTTTCTTCCTGGAAGGAAGATTTCAGATAGAGAGATGGATAGGATAAGCATAAGAGATTTATTTCGGGAAATGAGTGAGCAGTTTTGATGGAGAAGGCCGAGTTAGGGTTTAGGCTCCAAAGACAGTGCTCAAGTGGTGCATTTTCAAGAATGGGAAAAGACATGGAGTCTTCACTGTGAATGTGTATTTCATTTGGAAAGTCCCCTCCTCATGTCTGTGCATTTGGGACAGTTATAGCCCTTTTCTGCCACAGCTTAGTGTACTGACACTAGACCTTCCATGTTGGAAACTCCCACATTGCCTGAGTGAATGCCAGGGTGTCTGAGCAAAACCCGTGTTGGTGGAGGGGGTCAAGGCAGCAATGTAAGTCATATCGTAAGAGCATGGGAATTGCCAGAGGTTTCTTTTGGGTGATCTTGGGGTTGGTGTGCATGCATTACATCCAGCCAAACAGGTGTTTTACCTTTCAGGTATCCCAGGTATAGCAGAGGTTCTCTAATTATAGCTGGGAAGGGAATCCTGTATCCTGATCACGAGGCCTAGTCCAATCCCCCATGCTGTCGCAATCCTTCTGGCCCTATCATCTGTAACTGCCCACAGCCTGCATTATGCATTTTCTCCTCTCTCTTGGATGACTCCTATCCCCATAAAAATGCATTGTTATTTCTCTCATATTAAAAAGAAACTCTCTCCCTACCTGAATAGCCCTTTAAACTCCCATCCTTTATGAAAGACTTAGGAGTTGACCACAGCCCTTGTCTGGAATTCCTAACCCCTCATTGTCTTTTAAACCCACTCTGGGCAGGCCTTCATGAGGTGGCAAATAATCTGTACATTGCTAAATTTTTTGTCAAATCTCAGTCTTCACTCTACATGACCCATCAGCAGCATTCGGCTCGGCTGGTCACTTTGAGCACTTGGCTTCCAGACTGTGGCCCCTGAGTCCCCCCCTCACTGTCTGCTCCTTTCCAGTCTTCTCTGATGGGCTCTCCTCTCCTCTCCTCTCTTCTCCTCTCTGACATCTCAGCAATGTGGTTCTTCAGGACTTCTTCATTCTTTTACGTATTCACTGTTTTGATGAGTTTGCACCATGTCGCGGCTTGAAAATAATCTTTATGTTGATAGTTCCCAAATTTATATCTCGAGCCCGAAGATTTCATGAAGATTCCAGACCAGTGTGTCTGACTGCTCACTCAACATCTCATCTTATAGACATTTCACACTAACATGCTCCACACAAACTCTTGATTGTCCTTCAAAATTCAATCTTCCCTGTGTGGGCAACTGCAACCTCGACAGGCTTGTATTTGTCTGTGAGAGATTTCCCATGATTTGTATGGAATTATTCACAAAGAAAAATACCCAGATGCCCAGTCAGTGTTCAGGTCCTTTGAAATTGAAATACAAAGTAAAATAGTAGCCAGGTGTGGTGGTGCACACCTGCAATTCCAGTACTTGGGATGCTGAGACAGAAGGATCGCAGGCTTGAGGATAGCCTCAGCAAGTAGTGAGACTCTCATCAACCTAGTGAGACCCTGTTTATAAAATGAGAAATAAAATCTGTCTAGGGGTGTAGCTTGAAGGTAGAATGCCTCTGGGTTCAACCCCCAGTAACACACACACACACACACACACACACACACACACACACACACACAGTAAAACATTTATTTTTGAAGTTAGCAGGACATGGCATACTGTCAGTTGGAATTAATTCCTTTTAGAAACAGGAACAGTTTTGAGTAGATGATGCCTTAGTGGTCGCCTTAAATAAAAAATAGAAAATTCAAAGACCTCTGCCCTTCTCCGCACTTCACCGGGTCTGAGCATGAAACTCAGCGGGAAGAGCTGCACAGTAGCCATTACTCTTGGAGCATTCTTCTCTGGACGTAGCTATCCATGGTACTGAGTAGGAATCTAAGAATAACCACCCAATCACACATTTTATCTACTACAATCAATACAGCCTCTGCACTGCTCATATTGTGTGTGTGTGTGTTTGTGTGTGTGTGTGTATGTGTGTGTGTGTGTTTTCTAAAATAAAGTTTTAATGAGTTCCAGCAACAAAATGCATTAACCTCATGTGGACACCCTATACGATAAATGGAAAGAAATAGTGGATTAAGATAACAGAAATCACTTTAACGTGTTCCCTGGATTAAAATAATGCTGGGAATTAACAAGACCCCATTCCCCAGCTTCACCAAAAGCAGGGAACACTGGCAATCAAGAATCTCATCCCCTGGCAAAGTGATAATGAATCATTTTGCTCTAAAACGTTGTTTGGCACCAGAAAAGTACTTCCCGGCTTGGCATGGAGAGGTCCCCAACTACTTGCCAGTAACTCTGAATCAGTGTTGTTGTTCTAATCAGTTCCAGAGATGTGTCTGCAAGGGCCCAGCCCAGAAAAGAGAATACACTCCATGTGGCAGCAGATAGGAAATGTGATACTGGGAGTTGGCTCCAAAGGTGTCACAGAGTTAGAAAGAAATAGAGGGAACAGTAAGAAAAGCCTCAAATCAGCAAACTCAGGAAGGTTCTAGCTACCCTTACTCTGCAGCAATGACCAGAGAGGTATGGCTCTCCAAGATGAAGGACAGAGCCCAGGAGCCTAAGCCAAAAAGATGCATCACGCTAGAAATGCCACCTGGAACTGAGAGAGGAGGGAGAAATACCCCGTTCTTCCCTCCTCTGCCAGTGCCTCCCTATAACTGAAGCCACTTTGTAAGAAAGTTTGGAAATGCAGTTTGCTGGGAGGCACTACTGTACACACAGAGCAGGGAAAGGGGAGGGATAAGTCTAGAACCAACGGGTAAATGATTGCCCCGAAAAACTCACAATCACATTTTTATGACTTTTTCTTAAATATGAACAACAACAAAAAAAATAACCCAGGAACGAAGAATAGAAAAAATATTTTTAAAAGCAAATTAAAAAAAAATGTTTGCAGGTGGAGATACATCTGATCTCTTTTGGGAAGAAAGAGAAACCACCCTTCAACGGGCTCAGCAAGAGAAACATAAACTTCAAATGTCTGTCCCTGGCATCCTTAATCCACACGAAATTCCAGAAGAAATGTGTGATTAAAATCTGAAATCATACTGGGTTTCTTTCTGCAACTTTCATTGGCAGACAAAAACAGCATCTGGATATTTGTCGACCAAAATGATACCAATTTGTAAATTAAAATGTCACCTAGTAAAAAACAAACAAACAAAAATTCTCTTCTTAAAGAGATTTGAGAAGTTACTGCATTCATGAAACAATAATGTGATTCTAATAAAAAAAAATTTTAAATGAGCCCCTAGGAATTAAAAATGGTTATTAAAATAATAAATCACATAAACATTTGGAAGATTAAATGAAACTCTCCCAGAAAAAATAAATGTTCCAGGCGAAGGAGTGAGAAAATATGTAGAGAATTAAATGAGAGAGTACAACACTTGACTAACTAGAGTCTCAGAAAAAGAACAGAGAAAATGGAGTCAAGAATATTTCACAGATAGCTGGCTATGGTGGCATACACCTGTAATCCCAGTACTTGGGAGGCTGAGCCAGGAGGATTGCAGGTTCTAGGCCAACCTCAGCAATTTAGCAAGACCCCACTCCAAAATAAAAAAGGGCTGGGGGTGTTGCTTGGAAGTAGAATGCCCCTAGGTTCCATCCCCAACACCAAAAAGGAAAAAAATTCAAAGAAAAAAATAATTCCTAAGTATACAAGTCTCTATTTTAAATCCCAGTAATGACCAGCACAATACACAAACCACATCTAAACAATTATTTGTGGTATATATCAAAGAACCTAAAAGCTATAACAAAAATAACACAAGCTAACAACAGTGAACAGACTAAAATATATTTATCAGCAAGACTATTAGCAAAAGCAATTAAGTATCAATTAAGTTATTAAGGAAGATATTTATTGGTTTCTTGGTTGCAGCTAAATTGTCAATCAATGATTAGGTGGAAGGTATTCTGACCTCTGCTTAGGAAACTATTTGGTGTTTTATTACAGCAAAATAAAAGAGCAAACCAAAAAGGTAAACAGTTTTGAATCAATTTCTAACCCAGGAAATGAGGGGAAGAAAGATCCTAACATGACAGCCCTGCATCAGCCAAAGAATCCATCTGCAGGGGAGTGGAGGGCAGAGGGCTCAGGAGGGAAGGGCTGGGGATACAGAAGAGGCAAAGTTCAGCTATTCTACAAAAAACAGCAATGAAGGCAGACAGTTAAAAACACAGAGAGAAAGACAAACACCAAACACATATAGCTGATCAAAAAAGGAATATAATGTGGGAGGCTGAGACCAGAGGATACAGGTTCGCAGCCAGCCTCAGCTACTTAGTGAGGCCCTCCGCAACTTAGTGAGACCCTGTTTCAAAATAAAGAATAAAAAATAGGGCTGGGGGTATAGCTCGGAGGTAGAATGCCCCTGGGTTCAATCCCTAGTACTGCATTAAAAACAATAATAATAATAAATAAGGAATATAATCACACTGCATTACTTACCTTGGCAAGTAGCAATATTTGGTCATAGTAATGAAAACCCCATATTAATTTTTAGCTTTTAGAATTTACAAGCTAAAAAAAAATTACAAAAGTAAATGTTACCAGAGCCAGAGAAGAAAAATCAAAAGTTCAGATGACAAGAGCGGAGGCAAGGGAGGAAAGCCAAAGTCCACCCTCATTATCAAGATGGGAGTCAAAACAGTGTCTACTGTTGTTAGACAGGAAATACACGTGTGTCTTATTCAGTGTCACGAAGGCAGCAACTTGTGAGAGAAATTAGGAATAGTAGTTTAACTGCTTTAGAAAAACAAGGAGGGTGGTGGGTATGTGAGCTAAACATCATTATAACAGGAAATCAATAAAAATCAATAATACATCTATATAAATAATTTAGATCTAGAAATAATACGTAAGACTTTGGAATTAAGAGGAAAACAACTAAACGAGTGTGCTTCTGGAGAGTGTCTCTGTGAAGAAAGGACGGGGCAGAAGGCTGAGGCGAGGGAGGAGCCTTTGTACCCCTTGACTTTACCATGCTCCTCACTAGTTTGGTAAAAATGCACATGTGTGTGAGAGCTGCAAAGATTTACAGGTACTGAGTGGAACTGGCATGAATTTTACACAAGTCTAGGATGCAAGGAATTCATTCTCTTTGAAAAATAATAATAATAATAAATTGTTGCAAAGTGCAGATTGCCAGGAATTGTCAGTTGTTTTCAACGCTTCTCCCACCAGACCCCTGGTCATGCAAGCAAAAGCCCTGACGGCCTGCCGGATCCAGACCACTTGGTGAGCTGTCTTCAGGCCCTGCTGTCACCAGTGATAAACTCAGTCCTCTAAAAGCAGCAGGCAGCGGCAACACCAGGTATAAATAAAGGAATCTACCAGTGCCTTATAAAGTACAGTTATAAGTGCAACAGACTAGTACGATGAACAGGAAATTAGAATGTGAGCAGGCAGCATGACGAGGGTGTGGCTACACGCAACTGGGCTTCACAAGGAGCATCACATGGTTCTCACTACAGAGAAAGGCTGTGCCTTTTACCCCAATTACATTTAGAAAGAATGACAGAAACGTCCAAAGAACTGTGCCTTTCAATTTTTTTTTCTTTTTCTTTGGCCTTGGAAGACATTCTGGAAGGGAAGTATTACTTATGACTACCCTGGCCAATTTCAGAAACTTCTCCAAGTGTAAATGTTTCCTTTCAAGGTTAGCCAGACTTCAGCCAAGAGCGTGGGGGCAGCCCCCAGGATGTCACACTGCCTTAGAACAGAGGAAAGAATCTTATGCACAGTACTGATTCCATGATCAAGGTAATCTTGTCAGAAAAGACCTAAAATTACCCTGCCATCAACAAAGGAAAAGATTCAGGCCAGTGAAAGGGAAGCAAAAGGTACGGCCAGTTGAAAGCCCAAGTGCGCCATCCAAGACTGCAAAGCAAGTGTGTGTGCGTGCTGGTCCCCAGACAGGAGGCCAGGGCCAGAGCTGAGGATTTGCCTAGTGAGCTGTGCTAGTGGTCTAAATCACCTGCTCTGTGTTGTACCTACAAAGAATAATTAAACTTCATTCTCATTCAATTGACAATTATTCATTGAGTGGCTATGTGTAGACACTGTACGTGAGATATGTCTTTCCATAGAACTTCCATTCCATGGATGGGTAGTAACAAATTTCAGGTGAGACAGTGGCAGTAGTAGAGGAGGAGAAAACTGAATATATTTTGAAGATTATAATATCTATATTACTCATCAAGTAGGGTTAATGTGAAAATTAACTGAGGAAATTTTGAAAACCTTGTATCATTAAGAAATGTATCAGTCAATAGTTGTAATACTCTATCTTTGGAAATTCAGTGTTTTCTGAGGGTTTGTAAAATAACAATTGTGTAAGAATTTTTTTTTGGGGGGGGGAGGATAGTTGGGAGAATACAGATATATTTTTACTAAATTGTAATCTTTGATTTGTGTGTGTATGTTTGTATGTGGTACTGGGGACTGAACCCAGGGACATTCTACCTCTAAGCTACATCCCCATCCCTGTTTTATCTTTATTTTGAAACAAGGTCTCACTAGGTTGATGAGTCTCATTAACCTGCTGAGGCTGTCCTTGAAACTGCAATCTTCCTGTCTCGGCTTCCCAAGTACTGCAATTACAGTACCATACAGTCAGGCGTGTGCCATCATGCCTGACTTTGATGTCCTTTTAATGAATTCTAAATCATGGGAACCTTTTCTAGGTGTCTTCAAAAAAACTAAACATGGTGCTGAAAGCAAAATTGATTTAAAAAGAAAATTGGAGAAAGGTGTCTCAGAAGCTCAAATATGATCAGAGAAAGGCTGGGGACATAACTCAGTGTTGTACTAGCAGTTGTGGAGACAGTGTGGCAGAAGCCCTGGAAAGGACATGGTAACCACATCCAAGGAGTGGGGGTGCACTCAGAGGCTTTTTCTAGAGTAGGCAGCCATGCTGTGTGGAACCTAAAGGTAGAACTCAGCTCATCTTAAGCAGATTTCTGATAAAGTGCCAGTCTTAAGCACAAAAACCTATGGGTGCCTCCTGCACTCAGGCTGAATTAAGTACCTATCCCTGCAAGCAAAACCTTCCTAACAAATTAGTGCCAGGGACAAATGGCCCAGGACAGATTCCAGAGTAAAGTATGCCCTGCAGCAGCACAAAGCCAGAAAGGGAAAGCAGAGCCAGCCTTCACGCCCCGCCCCTAGCTCCACCCCTCCTAGCTGGGCTCCTGGCTGCTGCACTGGCCCAGCTCACACCCACTGCCTCCCTCCCTCAGGTCCCTCGGCTGCCTATGTTCTTGTTAAGGCAGATTTTACTCCTCTGGAGGTGGCAGCCACAGATTTGCTTGCAAAGTGCAGGGGTTCGTGGAAATGAGAGAACTGCCACAGAAGATTAATAGGTTTTGCTGCTATAAGTACTTAGAAGACAATTTTATAAGAAATCTCTCAAGGTGATTCATACACATGCTGAAGTTCTACTGTTTTACAATGCACACGTGCCACCTCATACATACACTAGTACAGTTAATGAACAGAACAAAAACTTCTTTCTTAAACAACTGTTGCCTATGAAGGCTATGCTGCTCTTATTACCAGATTTTTTTGGTCAGTTGTCATTTTACTTACATGTATAAATACATAATATTTATATAGTCCCTTATCTACCCATTTGTGAAGAATCAGGTAAGTCAGCAAAATAGTTGAGCAGCCCAAATATATACTATGAATAGGGATTTAAAATTCTCTATGTAAAAAAAGTTAATGTTCAGATTAATTATATCCTGCAATTATCAGCAGCCAAATGTTTCATAATTTCTATTTTAAGTACTTAACATATATATATGCTTATATGTCCATGTGTAAGTGTAAACACACACATATTCATGCACATGTGCAAAAATACACACATTTGTAGCCTGTTAACCATCTAAAAATGTCAAAAAAAAAAGGTGAATTTAAGGTCTCTAAGATTAGAGAAGGCCAAAGCTTCGCTGTTTTTATCTCCTTGAGGATACCACTTCATTCGAGACCGAAATACTGTCAACATTTCAAAAACAGAATGGCACTATTACTACAAAAATAGACTTTGGCCTGTGAATCATAGACCACAATGCAGAGTACTCAATCGTGGTAATTTGACACTTCCTGCGGTTTGAATGTGTCCCCAGAAAGCAAGTACTGCAAGTTTCATTCTGGTAGGAGAGGAAGGAGCCCAAGGAGCGGTGTTCAGGCCGGGAGGGCTTCAGCCTCAGGAACAGATTGGAGGCTGCGTGTCTGCTCTCTGTGATCTGCAGGCTATGCGATGATGCAGCAAAACTCTTGCCCAGACGCTGGCACTTTGATAAGGAACTTCCCAGCCTTTAGAGCTTCAAGAAATAATGTTTTATAATTACAGTCTGTGGAATTCTGTTAGCAGCAACACACAAGAAATGCCCTTAAGATGCTTGCTACCTTACTGAGGATTACAGAACAGTTAGATGAACATTAAAATTAAAAAAGAAAATTTCAAAAATAAAGTTGAAATAACTAAGCACCGAGAAACACTGAATAGTAAAATAGCTCTCTCATTTTTAAGTTACCTTTTTTTTTTTTTAAAGGAAGCCCCCTTTTCATTTCAGATCCAATTCTCTGAATTCTTCATGAAATTCAGAACTCCAATGAAGACTTTTTTAATTTTGAAGTTCAGCGAGGCATTTCAAGTAGAACGGAAATGTCTCCGGTAACTTTGTTGTTTCCAATCTAAGTGCGTATGGACAAACTGCCCTTCCTACTCGGAAATTCACCATCTTTACAACCTTTTACTTGTTCTGCTTCCATCACAGGAAAACATTTGATGGCTGCGCCCTTCCAAAATTGGAGTTGAAACTTCATCTCCAGTGCGACAGCACTAGGAGGGGCCTTTAGGTTGCGCAAGAGGCCCCTGTGAACAGGATCGGGGCCCACCAGCGTTCGCACACAGCCTCCAATGCTTTCTGTTCCCCAGCCCACTTGCCCCGTGAGGACACCGCACAGAGGCCAGGCCCTCACCACACACTGCACCTGCTGGTGGCACCCTGCCCTTGGGCTCCAGTCTCCTGAACTGTGAAAAATTAATTTCTATTATCTCTAGGTTATCCAATCTTGTGTATTTTGTTACAGCAGCACAAATAGACTAAGAAGAATACTCCAAAAGTACAATTTCACCAGACCACTTAATTTGTTATAACCAAAAATACCCCCAAAAAGAAAGAAAGAAAGAAAGAAAGAAAGAAAAAAAAACATTAAAATCTGATAAATATCTGCATGGGAAAAAAAGAGAGGTATGTTTATTTTGAAATAATTTTAATTTAGAAGTAGAAAATGGCTTGGAAGGAAAACAAAAACACAAAGTCAACAGGCAAATTTTTACTTCACGAGCTTCTCAAATCCTCACTTGTTCACTCATTTTCAAGATGAAAGATGCTCTTCCAAAAATTATTCAGCCACCACTGCAAAAGAAAAAAAAAGGTTAAATCATGTGTATTTGAGTATGGATGACATTTTAATACTAATAATTATTTGTAATATAATAAGCTATAATTTTACGGAATCAAAACCAGTTATTTGAGGACTACACCTAACTTTACTCCAAGGTAGCATAAAAGAAAGGCAGGCTGAACTTTAAAATCTTGGAACTGCAAAGGTCCTTAGCAGTGATCTGATTTTAGAACAGGTGCATTTAAAAAGTCATAATGCTTATTTGGGAAATGTCATTTTAAATAGTATAGCATCACGTACTCCTTAACATGGCAGAGAATGGTAATTACATGACAGAATGGCTAGCTGAGAAGCTTGTCTTTTTTTTTTGTTTTTTTTTGGTGGCTCTGGGGATTGAACACAGGGGCATTCTACCTCTGAGGATACCTCTAGCCTTATTTTATTCTTTACTTTGAAACAGGGTCTCATTAAGATGCTGAGGGACTTGCTAAGTTGCTGAGGCTGGCCTCAAACCTGCAATCCTCCTGACTCAGCCTCCCAAGTACTGGGCTTGTGCTGCTATGTCCAAGTGAAGTTTTCAATTTGATATAGTCAACAAACATGGTAGATAAACACAATTGTCCTCAATCACTGCACTGTAGTATCATCATTCAAAAACCTGATTTAATAAAGGTGAAAAGGCTACCTCTTCTTTAGGATTCTATTTATTAATGATACATCGTAGTGAGATTCAAGGAGAAACATTCATACATGCACACATCTTTTGGTGTGTCTCACTCTGCACTTTTTCTACGGAAGACTAAGTATTAAAAGCACAGGGCTGAGGATGTTGCTCAGCATAAAATGTTTGACTAAAGCCATGTGTGAGAACCTGGGCTCCACCCCCAGTATTGCAAGAAAAAAAAAAGTACAAATTTTAAAATTATACTGTCAGTGTTACAATATTAGTACTCTTGCATTAAAAAACAAAACAAAACAATTTCATTCCTATATGAAAGTAAAAAATACTCTTGAATATGTACCTTATTAAGAACTTTAATTACTTATGTTATCAAATCGGACTGGTATAACTAAAGGAGAAAATGTGTAACTACTTATAGTAACATGCGCAATAATTTTGACCCCTATAATTGTTTTTAAAAAAGAAAAAATGTAATAATAACCCAATCCAATCAAAGAGAAGCCTATGACTATATTTCCTTTGTTATCATCTCAAAATGATGTAAACATCAATTTCTGCTTCCAACAGGAAGAAAACAGTTCTTTCAGTTTTACAGATACCATGGCATAACATGAGAAGAGTAAGTTTTCTGTGGCTTTTCTCATAAAATGTTTTATTTGGCTCTCACTTTAAGGTAAAAAGTATGTAAAAGTAAGTTTTTAACTCCTTAAACACTGAAACAGTTTTTTAACTGAAAGAAAAGTTTTCCTAAGCAACTAGCATCCAAAAGGTTTCAGATGTTCTACCACTGACTACATGTGCAACTGAAGTATCTGTCTCTACAAGTCTCCCGTACAGGACAAGTTCCCTGCATTATTAGAGAAAGATAAAGAACCCAGTAGCCAGGCATGATGGCACATGCCTATAATCCCAGTGCTTGGGAGGCTGAGAAGGGAGGATAGTAGGCTCAAGGCCAGCTTCAGCAACTTAGGGAGACCCTGTTAAAAATAAAAAGGGCTGGGAAATACAGCTCAGTGGCAGAATGCTCCTGGGTTCAATCCCTAGTACCAAAAAGAAAAAAAGATAAAGAAATTGAAGTCGATCTCTTAATTCAGGGATGCAAGAGGGCACTGGACTAGACTCTAAGGGGGGGTGGGGGGACTTACATATGTATATATGTAACATAAATAACCAAATAGTTTTGTCTAAGAGTGCATAATCTTAATGTGACAGACAGACATATATAAGTATGACCTAAGGCAACGTGGAGTCTGGCAGAAGAGATAAACTGGGGAAAACTGTGTACACCAAAAAAATGTTAAAACAGCTTATATGTATGTAGTTCTGGAGGATAAAACTGAGATCAATGAGGGTGATTATTACAGGAAACAAGCTGCTTCTTAAAGAAATACTTTATAACAATTAAACTTGCGTGACCACAGAATGGGGGCAAGAGCAGAAAGCCCTCATGAGAAATGGGCTCAGAAGAGACTCTACTCTGCTGCTTCTTTTTACTGACTTGGCAACTACAGTCCAGAGTCTCAGGTTTCCAAATTCTACTTTGGTATTCTAAGACTCC
Organism: Graphiurus murinus; assembly: GCA_004027655.1. Lineage (NCBI taxonomy): Eukaryota > Metazoa > Chordata > Mammalia > Rodentia > Gliridae > Graphiurus > Graphiurus murinus. The sequence continues at coordinate 28,156 of PVLC010001967.1, forward strand.
ACACTTCCAGAGCTACATTCACTAGGAACACAAAAGGGATTTCTGAACTGATGGAGCAGCCTTCCTGGTTCCTTCCTGCTCTAATTCTTCATGATCCCAAAATATCACTTTCTGCTTAGGAACATGATAACCTAGTTAAGAAACCCACTGACATTTAGTCATTTAACACTTCAGTTGCAGGGATAAAATACCTAGTATTTAAGAGATTCATAGTTTAGACAATCTTTCTAAATACTTGCTTCAGAGGTCACCATCTTATAAAAGATAAGTATTATTACCTCCAAATAGCAGATGAGGTAGGGAGTCAATACATACAAGAGCATAGAGGAAGTAGCTACTGGAACTCATACTAAATCCTCCCAATAAATTACCTAAAACTGATTAGATGCCATCAGTGTCCTGATGACCTGCAACTTCCCTTTAATTCCTTAACCAAATCATTTTCTCGGGGCCTTATATTACTCCAGTAATTATTATTATTATTATTTTTGGTACTGAGGATTGAATTCAGGGGCATTCTACGTCTGAGCTACACCACCAGTCCCATTTTTATTTTGAAATAGAATCTTACTAAGTTTCTGGGGCTGGCCTTGAACCCGAGATCCTCCTTTCTCAACCTCCCACATACTGGTACTATAAGTGTGCATCACTGCACCTGGCTAGTAATTCATCTTTACTAAAACCTAAGTTAGGGGTGGGCATGGTGGTGTATGCCTGTAATCTCAGTACTTGGGAGGCTAAGACAGGAGGATCACACAGGTTCAAGGACAGTCTCAGCAAATAGTGAGACCCAGTACTGAGAGAGAAAGAGAGAAAGAGAGAGAAAGAGAAGGGGGGAGGGGGGGGGAGGGAGAGAAACAAGAATACCCAAAGTTAGAACAATTATCCACATGAGAGAAAATCAGCAGAAAGGTTAAGTAAAATGCCAGATACTATGATAGTTACCATGCAACAAAACCAAAGATAGGCAATGTGGTTCAGAGTTAGAACTCTTCCAAGAGTGATTTTCAGGTGGAGAACATGTTCTCTGCACCTTAAGTATTAACAAGATACAGCACAAAGAGGATGTGTATTTGAATACTGGTTCTGTCATGAAATATTCCATGACATATTGAATGCATTTAAGCTACTTCCTTAAGCCTGAAAATCAAGAGACATCTTTGTGTATTGATAAAGTAAGCTAATTTTCAATTCAAATGGTTGAAATTTCATTCATTCCCAGATATGGTCTATTATATCAAGATTACTTACACAATGATGTTATTAATAGGGATATGGATCAATTTCACAAAGAAGCCAATAAAGCCCATTATAGCAAATCCTATTGCTGTTGCCATGGCAATCTTCTGGAATTCTGCATTTAAAAAACACAAAATTCACATTAAGTTTTTGCACTGTCATAGAAAGTATGGAGAAAAATATCAGTAATATAAATAAACTTATTGGTATACACTTCTGCTAACAGAGAAAAAATAATTTTAAAAAGAGAGACTAAGAGCAGTAAACAATTTGACAGATTTTTAATTTCCATACTGTGTTGATATTTAAAGAAACACTGGAATGAAAGTTCATGCCTGTGCTGGTGAACTTATCAGCAAACAATTAAAATATTTGCTCTTCTCAGCAAATGACCAAAATACAAAAAAAGAGATCAAGACTAGAATGCTAGAACATACCGTATTTTTGTTAAAATGTCTTAATGTAATAATTTTTATTGCAATATAATGATTATAAAAGCAACATCCTAACCTTTTCGTACATTATAAACAACTGATCTAGTGTCTTTAACACCATGATGAAGCTACAAATAAGGCTTGAAAAACCAAATGAGGCTGAATGTGATTTATAAAAAGTTTTCCACTCTGACGGTTTCAGTTTTATGTTACTTCCTCAGGGAAGCTTTCCCCACCTCCTGTTACATGCTGTCAGACCTCCTGGTTATCCTCCCTACTACTCACCAAGGCAGCCATTTAAAATATAACTGTAATTTTTTGTTTATGGAAGCCTACCCTGATAGACTCTAAGCTTCATGAGAATAAGGATGGTTCTGTTATATTTACTTATATATTACATATGATATTTTATTATACTCTTTATTACATTCCCCATTTCTCAGTTGATTAATGAATAAAAGACAACTTCTGGTATACCTCTTAACACAGGAAGCTGATAAATTACAAAATAAGTTTTCTAGGTTGGTAACAACTATACTGTTGGTTTCATGTTCAAGTTTTAATCACTGGGTTGGAGAACAGGACAGTCTCTGGAGATTTTTTCAGAGTGGTAATATGGCAGATATTAAAAACTCTAACATGACTTAAATGCAACATGAAAAATAAGGCTGTGATAAATACCCATATACCATTTAAAATACATAAACCAAAAATATTTAGAGAACAAAGAGTTCACATAATTGAGAAAATATTGTGATTCAATAAAGTAAATTGAATCAGTAAGTAACTAACACAACTGTTATTGATCAGGAAGATGTTAGGTACAGAGCTTTGAAAATACAAAGAACTAAATTTTTCCTCTTATGTTAAAGCTATTACCTTTTCTATCAGGTTTGGTGCATCTTTTAACCAGCCGAATTGAGTCCTTCACAAACTGCCGGCTTGGCTCAACAAATTGCATTACCTGATCCATGGTTGCCTGTTTAAAAAAACAAAAAAGAGAAAAGATACTCAGTAGTATTATTTATCATATAGCAAAGACTTCCTGAGTTATATACAGATGTAGATGAGACCAGTCAAGAAGTCAAGCCTGACATGGGTTAATTCTATCTCATAAAACAAAAAAGCAGATTTCAAAATCTAAATTTACATTATTTTTATAAATTCCATGAAAGTATAAATTGGAGGTGAATGTAAATTTCAACCAGATTGTTTTAAAACATGCCTGTGCAATTTATTTATAGAAGAGTGTTTTGTGTGGAATGATAGATAAAATTTTTAGAACCACAAAGATGAGGTAAAGCCAAGATTCTAAGAAGCTCAACTACAAACCTTTAGGCCTGAACGCATCTTTTAGGGAAACAGGGTTATATATTTTATCATATAGGTTCTTTTGAGAATCTACTACCTAACAGAAATGTCACCCAATCTTAGCTTTGAGAGGCTGCGGCATAATAGCTAATGAAGCCGGGGCATTTTATTTTACTGTATTTCCAGTGCTTAGAAAGGAGCCAGATAGTGTATTAAATCCCTGGCAACAAACTGTAAACCTCTCTAACTCTCTAAGTCACAGTTTCCTTGCCTCGGGTGGGCAGTGGGAAATTAAAATGAAATACTATATATGAAACCGGGCATAATAATAAGTCTGTAAACATACTGACAGAAAAACAAGTCACGCTGTTTTCTCAGTGTTTCACTTAACTTTGTTGTTGAACCCCCAGGGTCTTACACTCATCGCAGTGTCAGAGGAGGAGACCCAGGAACCCATGCCTGATCTCTTGCTTTAGGACCTGGCCCGACTCCCCCACCGTGCGGAACAGGACTGGGGCCAGGCCTGGACACTCGACTCTCACTAGGCAGGATTTCCACGCACGCACAGCCCAGTCCGCAGGACACACACGGTTCTCCGGGTCGGCCAGGGGCCCCGGGAGAAGGCCGATCCCAGAGGACCAGCTACCCACGTCCCTCTGCTTCCGCTGGGCTGAGCAGGAAAGGCAAAGCCGACCTTGGCCTGGGACGCGGCGGAGGTCCCGCACACCGGCCCGCACACACCCACAGCGGGACCCTTACCTGCGTGCAGCCGGAGAGCAGAGCAGCCAGAGACACGTAGCACTACAGTGCCGCAAGGCCCGCCGGAACCGGAAGTCTCGGTCTCACCCAGCTTCCGGCTAATTGGCTCCGGGAGGGGGGGGAGGCGCTGGCGCGCAGGCGCACACGGCGTGCTCGGCCGGTCCCCGGAGGGGTGTGGCGGGAGGTGGGCGTAGTTTGTCTTCTGTACTTCACTTCCTGCATGGATTTGAGTGTGGTGTCTGTTGGGTTCTGGCTGGGCCAAGTGGCCAGTACCGAACCCAGGACCCCCGACTCGACCCACAGTGTGCGCGCTCGCAGCGGGAGTGCCGCGCCTGCGCTCTAGTAACTGCTGAGTAGGTAGCTCGCCAGGGGCTCCCCGAGAGCCGGCGGTGGGTTTCATGCCCAGGTGCAGCGTCTCCCTACTCTGTATTTTTGTGTATGCATATAACGTTGGTCAGAGCGAGACGCATGAGCAAGATGGTAGTGTGACCTACCTAACCGAAAATAATCTCTCCTCCCCCCAAACCTGGCCTCTTCCAGTGCAGTCGTGGGACGTCGCTGAAATTATTGAGAGCATCCTTTGGTATACTTAGGTTAGGAGTGAGTGAACTGATGATGCGGTATAGGTGCTGTTTGTGTTTTGCAGAGAACATCATGAACCCGGACATTTGGTGAGCTTGCCAATGTGTGATTTTTTTTTTTTTTTTTTAGAATGAAACATTCTTTATACAATTATTTACTGAATACCTGCTGTATGTAACACTTCACTGGGTCCTATAATAGGCAGACATGCCATACTCTTTTGGAGATTGTGGTCTGATAAGAGAATTTACACTATAGAAAGTAGTACCATGCAGGTTCGCAGCCAGCCTCGGCTACTTAGTGAGGGCTTCCACAACTTAGACCCTGTTTTAATATAAAGAATTAAAAATAGTGTTGTTAAAGAGGAAAAAGAAGAGGCAGTGAGATAAGGACTGGATTATTTTGGATGATCATCTTAAGCCTCTGAGGAGGTAACATCTGGGCTGAAATCCAAGGGATGAGAATTAGTCAAACAAGTACCAATCTTGAGAAGTGACTCTTGAAACTAAGGCAAGGTATACATAACATGTATGGACAGTGTGTTAACAATGTAGGTTCCTGAACTCTAACCCAGACCCACTGAATCGATATCTTAGGAGGTAATGAGTTAGACGTTTACATGTTTAAAAAAAATATGGGAATGTGTAGGGACTGTGGTTTAAGCAGAGCAGCATGGAGAAAAGTCCACCTTATTCTGTCATATCTACATGGCAGTGCTCTCTCATCCACACCTGAATTCAAGTTTGTAGATACCCTTGTTTTGCTCCATTGTTAGAAGAGAGGAAGTGTAATGAATGTACAGACCTCTAAGCCTTGAAAGAGTTTTTACTCTGCTTTATATCCAATACCTCTTGCAATCAGTAGTACTGTGAACATGTATTAACAGGCTGCTGTGTTTTGTTTGATGTGGAACAAAAAACACAATCATACTATCATATATTTGAAAAATCTTTGGAAATAAGTTAATGCCCATCACTATAACACACACATAGGATGAGACTACTGAGTAACTTGAGCATCATATTAACCATATGTCTTTTAATATTTGGATGAGTTATGTTTATATATCCACACAGAAGTGATTAGAATTTTTCCTTGAATTCAGAGCTTAATGCCATTGATTTTGGAAAAATGCCAAATGTTATCCGTTCTTAATAGCCTTTGACCATGGAAAGAGTAAATGGAACTATATTTTTGTAACATTCTTATATTTCTCATGAAGTGATATGATAGTAAGACTATGCTAAGAATGCAATGCAACCTTACTCCCCTTCCCCCATGAAAAATTAAATACCTCAGACAGATATAGAAGAAAAGCAACTCATACATTAGTATGACATTGAAAGAAATGCACAACCCAAAAGAAGGCAGGAAAGGAGAAAATGAGAAAAAAACAGAACAGTACCAAAAAAAAAAAAAAAAAAAAAACTAAACAAAACCATATGTAAAATTATACTTAAATTTTGTTTTTTTATATAAAAAATATCCCTTAAAGAATAACATGTCAAAGTGAAAAAAGAAAAGAAAGAAAGCCAAGATGGAGCTCTATTGGCGTGAAGACATACAGGCTGCAGAAGGCAATGCAAATCATAAGATGCTGTCAGGCCTCCATGTCAGGGGTCTTTACATTATGTAATATTAGATAATGTAGACTTTAACAAAGGAAGTTTCTAGAGGTAAAAAGGGGTATTTTATAATGATAGAAGGTCAGTTCATCAGGAAAGCATAATAGCTGTAAATCCTCATGCCCTTAACTCTGAGCTTCAAAGTACATGAAACAAAAATTAACAAAAAGATCTACAAAGAGATTTTAACAATCTTCTCTTGGCAATTGATAGAAAAGGGAAAAAAGAAAACTCAATAAGGAAATAGAAGTACAATACTGTCAATCATTAGACCTAATCACTCTGTAAACTGAGCACCCCCCTCCCAAACAAATGACATTTTTTTTTTCAAGTTCAAGTAGTAACTTCACCAAGATAGAACATATGCTGGGTCATAAAACAGTTCTTGATTAACAGAAAAATATTCACAGGGGAATTCAAAATGCAAAACAGCCAGCCATTTTGGAAGGAAGTTTTAGCAGTTTCTTAGAAAACTAAACATCAGTCCTAACAATTGTACTTCTTGGTGTTAATTGCTGAAACCTGAAAGCAAGAAACACTTCATTAGGTAAATAAACTATGATGTATCCAGACAATGGATTATTATTTAGTTTCAAAAACTCAGTTACCAAAATATGAAAAGACATGTAAGAAACTTAATTGTTTTACTAAGTGGCAGAAACCAATATTAAAAGGCTATCTTCTCTATGTTTCCACTTATATGAAGTTCTGGAAAAGGCAAAACTGAAGACAGTACAAAGATCAGTGGTTTTTGTAGTTGGGAGCTGGAAAGGAGTGGTGAATGGAAGGAACACAGGATTTTGAAGGCAGTGAATATGGTCTGTATGGTGCTATCAGAATAGTTGCTGCATAGATTGCCTGGTCTGGCAGAGGTTTTGCACAAACCCAGCTGCCAGGGTATGAGTCTGGTGAAACAAAACACTCACGCCACATATCAGGCAAAACAAACATTACTAATGTACAAGCAGGGAGGCTACAGGGAAGCCTGGGGTAAGTGAGCAGGCCCCCCAAGGCTCAGAGCGGTTGCCTGGAGTGAAGTGTCCTCTTCACACACTTAGCACCCCAGGCCAAGGGCCCAGAGAGTACTTTGATCTGCGTTTCCTGCCCAGGGCACCAGTTTCCCTGTGCTCAAGTGCAGGTCATCCTGTCCTGGGACAGAACCCAGGTCTCCTTTTAGACATTTCTACCTTATCTCAGGATGTGGACTTCCGCCTGAGAATTGTAGACCTGGGCGGGCCAAGGTCACTCAGGGTCTTGTCCTCTGGCAGATCTGTGTTATGATACACTTTTCCAAACAGTGAGGGCGGATGTGTAGGTGTAGCCCACGCTTTTGTGTGTGTTATTAGTTCAATTTTTCTTTCTTGCTCTTTTTAACTCATACTCTGATGTTGGTATACTAGTTCCTAATTTTTTCTTTAGTGGTTCAGTTTTCCTTTTTATTTCATTGTACTTTTTAAGTTAATTCATTGATGAGAAATCATTTAAATCATCAGTGTCACAGAAGTTAGTTGTGGAAAGTTTCCATTTCTTTGAGATTTCTAGTCTTACTACATTATTTTCCAAATGCTATTGTCATCTTATGTATTTATCTTTCAGTAGCACGTTTATATAATTTAAATTTAAAAGATTCTTTTACAATTTTATTGTAAAAATTTAATACTCAAAAATGAACAGAATGATATATCACTTTTTAAATGTTGTATCTACAGAACAAAGCAACCCTGTTTTATTTTATTGCAGCTGAATTCTCTTCAGAGACCTCTTTATCTGCTTAGAACTGCAGCTTCACTCTCTATCACCTGAGCATGTTGGGAGGGGCCCGCACCTAGTGCTAGCTGTGTTTGCTTGAATAATTCTCTCCTCTGAAATCGGACCCAGTGCCCTATATTAATCTGCTGGGTCCAGAGTAAACAGCAAATTGGTCTCAGGTTACTCTTCTAGTACATACAAGTCTGATACCTCTCCTGCTTTTACGAAGTATCTTGCTGTAGAGGTTTCTACTCTTGAAGATTTATTTTTTTAACTTCACTTCTCAGCTTCTGAGACTACTTTTCTCTAAAAAAAAAAATTCTCAATATTTTATTCACTTTCTTTCTGATACTTAGGGTCACGTTGGGAGTTATGGCAAGCCATACCAGAATCCCCACCACCACCACCTATCGGGAACCCCAGGCTGAACCCTCAACTGTGAGGCCCCAATAAAGACGATGCCTGAATGTTGCTGATTCAAACCTCTCTTTATTATACCTCTCTCTCTCTGGGATCGAGGGCACTACCCAAGCAGTAACAATCACAGCACAGAAGCCGTCTCTCCAAATAGTGCCTTTCCAACAGACTCCCAATAACCCCTCTCTTTCCAGCAATCCACCTTCCACTAGCAACCCACCAACCACCAGCAACCAACAACTTCTCCTCCCAGAACTTCTCCAGCAACCCACTCCAACAACAACCGGGCCAGCCTGCCTCTCAACATGCGAGAGGTGGAGGCTCTTAAAGCCACACAGGGGCTAAGCCATGAGGCGCCTCATACAGCTCTCACCTGGGCTGGCCACGAGTCGGGTGTGCTGGTGCATGCGCTCTAGCATAGGGCAGCCCCAGGATGTTACCACCTGCAGCCACTTCTGGCACTCTGCCAGACGCCATCTAGAGGCGAGGTCTAGCTGGCTGGACTAGACCCCCCGACAACCACCCTTTCTTTTTTCTTTCTTTCTTTTCTCTTTTTCTTTAACTACTTGCCAAAGTTCATGGCCTGCAGAGAAAAGGAAAACCAGGATATCATTTTTAGTGTCTCTTGGGATGCCATGGGCTGCGGCCTGATTTGCTGATGAGCTCTTTTACCTCTATTGGATCCTCCAAATGCCTGCATGGGTCCTTAGAAAAAGGAAAAATATAGAGAAAAAGTTAATTGTAAAAAAATAGAATATCCTGGAGATCCCAAGTAATTTTATTGCTCTTAAAAACATACAACTTTATGATAATAACACAAGTCAACAGAACTGATAACAGCACAGAGAGTTTAAAAAAAAGCCTGCAAGGCATATAGGATCTGAATATGTGTTGCTTAGAAGAGGTAGTTTCCCTGACTGTACATCAAGGCCAGTTCCTTCTACAAAGGTATTGGAGAGAGGGGACACTCAAAAACACTGGGAGACCAATCCCTCATGTGCATTTGTCCAGATGAGCAACTTATGTCCTCTCTGACACAGAAATGGGGTATGTCAGCCTGATGTAGGATAGAAGAAATAAGTAGGTAGAAAGGAGATAGACAAGAAGGGAAAGTAGAATATAACTTTAATATAAAAAACCTGGAATTGAAGTGCTTCAGCCTGTACTCCACAAACCAGTTCTCTTTCCCAGGCCTAACTCTCCCAAATTCCTGGAAATCTGTAAGTCTTAGAGTTAACTAAAAGAAAGTATAGTTGCCCTGTGCATTGATAGCAAGACAGGTACGATATTTTGAAAACCCTATAACTTAGGACACTCTCCAGCTCATCTGTCAATCAGCTAATGAAGACCCCAATCAGCCTGAGGACCCTAAGGTTGACCAGACCACCAGGAAGTGCCTCGGGACTACCGGAGATCATCCACCCTAAAGCTGACCAGATTACCTGACCGCCATAAACTGCCTTGGGGACTACCAGACTGAGGTCATCCTCACATACCTCCTCTAGCCCACCCCTCATGAAAGTCTCTATAAGAAAAGAGCCCTGAACTCCCCAAAATTCCCTTCCTTATCTTGAGGTGGCCCGCATTCTCTCTTGAATGTGTATTTCTTCCCTTTTTCCCCAAATAAACCTCTGTCCATGTCTCTGACTGGCACGTGCTGAAATTCTTTTCTGTCACGTTTGCCAAAGACCCTGCAGATCCTGAGTTCCTGAGCTGAGGATTCACCCCAACAAACCTAAAGATGTTCCCTCTCCCCTATCACAGGCACTTTCAAAATAAGCACTCATCTTCAAAGTGGGGGAGAGGGAGACAAATAATAAGGAGCTTGGACTCCCACTCTGCCTACATTCCAAGCATAGTTTAGGTCGCGGGCTTTAACCAATGCCAACAGTCAGTTCAGGGACTGACAGGAAGTCCCTCAGTTGCAGAATGAGGGAAAAGGGACCACTGAACTCCTACGTGACTTTAGAGTTCAAAGATTAGGCCTTCAGGGACAGCATCAGCTGCCACTCTATTGCCACTTGAATATGTACAACTTGGAGGGTTTCCCCTGAGACCCAAAAGTGGGGATCTATGGCAAATAGGGCAGACTAAGTTTACGCTCTTTGGTTCTTGAAAATGAAGGAAATGGGAGAGTTGGCAGATACAGGAGTATACAAATGTATACTTATACACAGAAAAAACATTTAAAGAGGGAGAGGAAAAATATTTTACTAGGCTTATCAAAAGCCCGTGTCTCAGAGCTCTCAATATGGGCCTCCAAGAGATGTCACAGAAGAGTTGATTCTGTGAAAGAACTGGAGGAGTTCCCAGTGGGGGAAGAGGGGAACTTAACTCAGGACTGGTGGGGCCAGAAAAGAATTCCAGCATGTGCCAGAGGCATAGACAGAGATTTAGTTAGGAAAGCAAGAAATGCACAATCAAGGGAGAATGCGGGCCACCACAAAAGGGACAGATGCATTTGGAAGTCCATGGCTCTTTTATAGGCAACTTTTTGGGGGCTGGGTATGGGGAGGTATGTGAGGATGACATCAGTCCAGTAGTATTAGGATCATCTTCCATTTGGTGTGCAAGGGTCATCTTCCAGTTCTGATGGGGCCTTCAATGGGTGTCCCTTTTGCTTAAACTAGTCACATGGGGGATGGCTAATTTCACAAGGGAATTATGAAAGAATGCATTTCTTGTTTTGGTGTTCTGGTCATCTTTAAGATCTTCTGTGTGGGCCCTGTTGTCTGCACAAAAGATATGTCTCCTGCTTAACTCTTCCTAGACAGAATAATTAATAGTTTTCTAGGTATTTTACAAGTGAATGAATTTCCAGTATGGCATCAGGCCAACTCTGGGGATCTTTTATGTGTCCTCTGTTGTCTGATTAATAGAAACTCCTGAGAGTATAGCTAACAGTGCTCAGGGTAATTAACATAAGTGAGTGAGTAAAGATTTACAAACTCCCATCTAGGACTGACAGGCCTGTCATGGCAAATTCTAGCACTAGAGTCCACATTACAGTTACATTTTCTTGGGTGCATGCTTGTAATCCCAGTACTTGGGAGGCTGAGACACGAGGATCCTGGGTTCATGGCAACTTAGGGAGACCCTCCACAACTTAGATCTTGTTTCAAAACAAAAAATAAAATAGGGCTAGGGGTGTATCTCAGAGGTAGACTGCCCCTGGGTTCAATCCCCAGTACCACAAAAAAGAAAAAAATTACATTTTTCTTCTTTCTTTTAGGTCTCTTTCTACCTGTTTTTATTTCTTCTATCTTATGTCATGTTGATGTAAAATGACACTTCACAAGCCTGGGTAACAATGACCAGGAATCAAAAGACAAATACTTCCTACTGAACAAAAGGTCTAGTTCTTCTTAGTTTTAACTAACTAAATGGAGAGGTCTCTTTGTTGACCATGGAACCTTCAGGATAAACTTCAGAAGAGTGACATCTTATTAATAGAACTAAACTACCCTAAATACTTGAACAAAAGAAGGATAATTACTACTAAAAATTCAAAATTAAAAACCATATCTGACATTAGGCCAAAATTACTAAATAGGCAAAAAGCTGGAAAATGATATAACCAGGAGAAAAATCAGTCAATAAAAAACAGACACAGAAACAGAGATGAAGCAATTAAAGTGAATGACTTTAAACAATCTATTGAAAAATGAGCCCAAGGATATAAACAAAATAGATGAATAGAAAATATTTTGACAAAAACCAAACAACTTCAAGAGCTGAGAAATGTCTAAAATGGAAAATTCACAGTATAAGAATATCATCTGCGATGGTTAATCTGGATTGTCAATTTAACTGGATTATGAAACACCTAAGATTATGTGACTTTGGGTTGTGATGAGATGATTGATTTATGTAAAGGCCGATTGAAGGGAAAGTCCTGCCTTGAATGTGGGCAGCACTGTTCTGATAGGCATCAGACTTGGATAAAAAGGAAAAAGCTGCATAAATGCATGTGTGGTTCTTCCTGACTTTAGAAGTGGATTTTTAGGGGAGCCACTAATACTAATGCAATCAAAAGTAATTTGGTAAGGCAATTTACTTCTGTGCAAAAGAGTGCAAAGCCACCATAAAGCCAGAACAACCATACTACCTGGACAGACCATGCAGCCTTTTATCCCCCTAACACATAGGCCACTATGCCACCCCCCATTGGCTGGAGTAAGACTGCACAATGAAATCTAGTTGGCTGGCTTTCCCTAGGCAGATTTACAAAAGGAGAAACATGAAATGAGTACATACAGGACTGGAACATAGACAACGTGTACAAAAGTTATAAAATGGATTCCTAAGCTATAGTTAGAAAATGGAAGCCTGCCAGGTTCCAGGTGATCTTGTAACTTCAATAGAAAAGAATGTTTTCCTTCCTTACAATTCCCCCTTCTTTTATTATACACTCCTCAAGGTTACTAATAGGGACCTTTGAGGCTTTTCCTTTACCAGCTATGCCATCTACCAGGATGGGTCTTTGTTTAGTTGGCCATTTAGCTTCCCTTGAAGCATAGGGTTCCCTCTCTAATGACCCTCCTTTTAGCAAAATATGTGCTGGTGGTCCCCAGGCTCTGGGGCCTTTGTGATCCCCTTATTTCAGGAGGTCAGATGACTTACCAGAGTTACAAGACCCTTAGCAAGGTTCCATCATCCCCTGCATCCTATTTGACCTTGGAGGGTGAAAGCCAAAATATTGACTGTTCTTCCCTTAGCTCTTTTATTTCCTGATTGTTCTCTGAGTCTTGGTTGTTGAAAACCCAGAAGGTCAGTTTCACTAATCCTTTTTAATAAATAAGGGTCAACATTATATAGCCTATCTGTTTTTCAAGTGATGGCTATAATATTAAAACACTGTTTAGCTTATTCTGCCAGAAGATGTACTTCTGTGAAATGTTAACAGACAATAATTATGAAGATTTACAAGGAAAATATAAAACAGTTATTAGGGACAAAATATGTCCAGTTTGTATAATAGTTCTGACAATATTTGATGATATAAATAAATCCCCATTTAAATTTGACTTGTTTATGAGTGTGTGTGTGTGTGTGTGTGTGTGTGTGTGTTTGCACGCACATACACCCACATGTGCGTGATGATCTTCTGCCAGGAGGACAGGGCCCAAACAACCTCCTCCAAAGCTCCCTGGGTCTCTGCAGCTGGGTGGTGGACCTTACCTCACTCAGTGTGACCTCATCTACTTTGTGGATGAGTTTGTCCACCTCAAAGGGGCTCAGGGGGAGGTACCACCCACAGCATGAACCAGTGCCTTTATCATTGGACCTCCCTTCAGCTGTTTTACTTTCTTTAACAATATTATCTCTCTGGACCCTGGACACATCACTTTCTGGTCAAGTTGCAAATCTGTTTTTGTTCCTGTAATTCAATGTGCACACACATAAAAAAATACAAACTTAATTGACTAGCCTGGCAAAAATAATTTTAATAACATCATTTACTTTTACTTCACCAATCTTAGATAAATTTATTTGTTAAAGATTTATAAATCAGTGAACTAAAAGGTATGTGGATCCATTTTTTTTAATTCATGAGTACTCATTTATCTATTAGTTATTTATCCAATTCTCATCTGGCCTGAATTTCTGCCTCAAGACAGCCAGTTGTAATATGGGCTCTTAGGTCCAGAAGAAACAATAATATCTAATGATTATTTGTTTCTTTTTGCTCTAAGTCTGGATTATCTCCCCAATATTGTAACATAAGGCCTAAGGGATTATCAGAAGAATTTTTGTCTTAATTTCTTTTCTCAGTACCTTTCTTGTTTATTCCCAGTAGAAACTCAGTCCCCCTTCTCCCTGGAGGTGTCTTGTACCCTACCCATCTCAGTTCCCTGGTTGTATGTGTCCTGTTGGAGACTCGACCTCTATTTTGCCTAGGGGTCTCGAACTCTGACCTCCATCCACCCTATCACTTCCCCCTCTGGCTGGACCCCTCAAGGAAACAGCTGGAACCTTGGGAGTCCGTTCGCACAAGGCATCTTTAGATGCTTCTCAAGTCACCACACACACACACACACACACACATACAATATTCCAACCACCAAGGAAATACTTTGCTACAGCCTTTGTCATTTCTTACCTTGGTTTGTACATGAAGTTATCTGGTCAGCTGCAGTATTTGCTTAGGCTTCTCCCTGCATTGCCAAGAGACTTTTACTGCTGGGTCTCAGTCAATTGAGGACCTGCCAAGCCGCTCCAGACACTCAGGGACTACCACAACAAGGCAGTAGGACACATCCTCACTGAGTGGGGAGCTTATGCACTCAACCAAATGGCAGAGATCCTGGACAAGCCCCCACTTGTTAGAAACAGATTTTTAGGGGAGCCACAAATAAAGACTCATGAAGTCAAAAGTAATTTGGCAAGGCAATTTACTTCTGTGCAGAAGGGTACAAAGCCACTGTAAAACTGAAACAAGCATACTGCATGGGCAGTCCATGCAGCCTTTTATCCCCTAACACATAGGCCATGTGCCATCCCCCATTGGCGGAGTAAGACTTCACTATCTAATCAGGGTGGCTGGTTTCCCCTGGGCATAGTTTACAAAAGGAGAAACATGAAATGAGTACATGCAGGACTGGAACATAGACAACATGTACAAAAGTTATTAAATGGATACCTAAGCTACAGTTACAAAATAGAAGGCTGCCAGCTTCTATGTGGTCTTATAACTATGATAGAAAAGATTGTTTTCTTTTCTTACACTAAGAAAAGTGCATCTTCTCTCGTCTGAGATGTCAACTCTTCAAACTGGACTTTCACCATCATTTCTCCGGAGAATTTTCTGGCATCTCCATCTTGGACTAGGACTGCATTATACTGATAGTGCAGTATAATTCTAAGACTCCAGGTCATGGACCGCTTAACAAGGTGCTGGTTCCTCTGGCAACCACTTGGGACTATACTGCTTTGAACTGTAAACTGACTTGATAAATCCCCTCTTACCATATACATATCCTGTGAGTTCTGTCACTCTAGTGAATGAACCCTGACTAATACACCAGGCAAGGGGAACCTCAGATGAAAAGATGAGAAAGTTTGAACACAGCAATAGAAACTACCATCAGAGAAACACAGAAAGAAAATAATATTGAAAATGAACCAAGCATTAGTGCCCGGTGTGCAGAAACATGCTGATAAATTTTTTTAAAAATGTCTCTATGGGAAAAAGTCATGACTTATAGCAAGT
This sequence comes from Graphiurus murinus, assembly GCA_004027655.1. NCBI lineage: Eukaryota > Metazoa > Chordata > Mammalia > Rodentia > Gliridae > Graphiurus > Graphiurus murinus. Next base: position 43,485 of record PVLC010001967.1, read on the forward strand.
GGCCAGTTTTCTCGAAGTAAGTATTCTCACTAGGTGACTTCAAGGTATAAGCATGACACCTCTGAACACAAACTTTTCCAAATTTGATTACTATAAACTGACAGATCAAATAACTACCCCCCCCCAAAAAAAAGAAACCATGGCCAAAGATAACAAATTTCTGAAAGCCAGTAATCCACAGGATCATTTTTAAAGTATACATTTAAAAATATACATATACACATACATTGTCACAGGAGAAGGGTTGATTCCTCAACTTTGGATCAATGGGGTCCGTGGCTTACATGATGAAAAAGAATCTCAGCACACACCAATCTGAGACATAGGCAGAAATTTGAAATTTATTTAGAAAAGTAGTAAATACACATTCAAGGAAGAATGCAGGTCACCCTAAAAGTGAGAGAAGCCCCTTTGAGGGTGCTGGGCTCTTATTTCTAGGGGACTTTGGTGAGGGGTGGGCAGGAGGAGGTATGTGAGGATGACCTCAGTCCCGGTGATTTAGAGTGTGTTGGTTATCTTTCAGGTCCTGACCTTCACTGTCTGTTTAAACTGTGCAAGGACATCTAACAGTGTCTGAGGAGATTGTTCTCTTTGCTGTATCTAATTGTGTGTTTCTCCTATGCATCGGGACTGTTGTCTCTTGCTGAAATCAAGAATGAGATCACAGACAGCAAGTGCAGTGCTCAAATGCTGATTTAGGAAAGCATACATTCAATGCTAAAGCAAAAGCAGAAAGAACTCAGGCAAAGGGACAACTTGAGTGAGAAGGCCTCAGCTTTCCTTAATCTAGGGGTAATTATATAGCTGTCAGCCTATTAGGCTTCTTCATGCTCCCATGGTTATGCATTGAGTCATTGTCCAGCAGGGCTTAGAGATCTTTACACATATTCTGGAGAGAGAAAGAGCGCACGCTGTCGAGAGAGAGTGAGTGTTTTTGACTGGAGATTGAACCCAGGGATGATTTACCTCTGAGCTACACCCACAGCCCTATTTTATTTTGAAGCAGTTCCTTGCTAAGTTGTGGAGGGCTTTATAAGTTTCTGAGGATGGCTGCCAACCTGTGATCCTGCCTCAGCTTCCCAAGTCCTGGAAGTACAGGCATGCACCCCACATCCAGCTCTGGGTATGCTTTTAACTTGTTTTTTCTTCCAGTTTCATTTAAACTTGTTTTGACCTAACTCACATCTTGATGGACTTTCCAATGTTACCTTCCTCATAGATGACCTCTGTATGAACTTCTCCCTATTCCCCTTCCCTCTTTGCCTGTATTGTCACTAGCTTCCTATCTTGAGTGGTGCCCAAGGAGAGTCCTCTTTTATGTGACCTCTGTTGTCTGATAAACAGACATCTCCCAAAGGATGATCATCAGTGCTCAGAGTCACTTGCAAAGTGCTTAGAAACGTTGGGTCTACCAGGCCTTGTCACAGGCTTCCACATTGAAGTTACATTTCCTTTCTTCGCCCTTATGTCTCCTTTTTGTCTATTTATTTTATTTCTTCTCTCCTACATCCACCGTCACTTCCATTATTCAGTGCCCTAGAAGTCCTAGCCAGTCTAGTCAGAACAAAAGAAAGAAGACAGAACAGTAAAAGACTTTTTTGTTGTTGTTGTTTTTCTAGAAACAAAAAATGTTGATTTTTTTAAGTTTTCAGATGTCACATTGTATGTTTGCAAAAATTACATTAGGGCTAATGAGTGAATATAGAAGGACACAGAGTACTGTTAATATACAAAATTACTTTGTGAGCAAGTGACAACCTTTCTTGGCCCTTTCTTCCAAAAGGTAGACTTCAGAAGGGAAACATGGGTAGGGGACGAATAAGAGATTTGTTTAGCAAAGCCAGTGAACAGATTTGGAAGAAGAGGCCTTATGAAGATTAGCGTTATGCTCCAGAGAGAGTGCCTGGACGCGTTCATCTCCCAGAGTGGAAAACACATAGTTTTCCACCTGGTGAGTTTTGCTCAGTCTGGAACCCTTCTCCCTTACGTGCATGCGCTTGGGGAAGGACACTGTTCCTTTCGCACCACAGCTGAGTGTGCTGTTTCACCACTTGGAGACTTTCCCACGGTATCTAAGGGAAACCACGGCCTTAATGCTCTGCGCATGCTCCACAGTTGGACAGCGCCTTAGCCAGTTACTCCTGGTTTCCTTTAGATTTGAGAAAGTATCACCGGGCCACGAAGGAGGTGGTTTATGTTTGGGGTTCTCTAGTGCCCAGGGTAGAGTGACTTATCATTCCCAGTAGAGTGAGCCCAATTCTTCCTCCTCTCCCTAGCTCTGTCTAGTTACCTAAAAATTTGTTTTTATATACTAGCGATGAAGAATTAGAAAATAAAAAATTTAAATACCATTATATTTACATATTAGCACCGACATCATGGAATAGTTAAGGATACATCTTAATAAAATATATCCAAACCCTATGTATTGAAAACTACAAAATACTGCTGAGAATAATGAAACACATTGAGAAAAATCTACTCATAGATTGGAAGAGTCTACCCTGTCAGTCGACCCATTCTCCCCAGATCGATAGGTGCACTGCCATTGACAATTAAACCTCAGCTAGCCACTTTGTAGATCTTGGCAAGCTGTTCCAAAAACTCTGAGGAAATACAAAGGGCCTAAGGTTACCAAAATAAGATGATTGAATTAGGGAACTTCAAGACTTAACTGCAGAGTTAGAACACGCAAGACAGTAACTTCAAGACTTAACCACAGAGTCAGACTGACCTAAGGCTTGATGAAGAAAGTAAATAAAAAATGTGGTCAATTGATTTTTAAGAAAAACATCAAGCAAGGTTCTGCGATTGATTCCCAACACTGAAAAAAAAAAAAAGCCTAGGTATGATGCAATGTCTGTAACAAAGGACACGTGGCACTGGTGCCGTGGGTGTGCAAATGGGAAACAGCCCTACCACGTGTCACACACACACGCACACGCACACACGCACGCGCACACGCACACACGAACCAGAGACTGAGATGTAATACACTATAAAATTCTTTTAAAAAACAGTACAGAGCCGGGCATGGTCGCGCATGCTTGTAATCCCAGCATTTGGGAGGCTGAGACCGGAGGATCCGGGTTCGCGGCCAGCCTCAGCTACCTAGTGAGGCACTCCGCAACTTAGTGAGACTCGGTTTCAAAAAAAAATAAAAAATAGGGCTGGGGTTATAGCTCGGAGGTAGAATGCCCCTGAGTTCAATCCCCAGTACCTCAAAAAAAAAAAAAAAAAAACAGTACAAAGTTTTGTTTTTGTGGTACTGGGGATTGAACCCAGGAGAATTCTACCTCTCATCTACACCCTACACTTGTTTTTATTTTTTACTTTGAAACTGGTCTCACTAAGTTGCTGAGGCTGGTTGTGAACCTGTGATTCTACTGTCTCAGCCTCCCAAGTACCAGGATTATAGGCATGCACCACCATGCCCACCTAACCCCAGCCCTTCTTATTTGTTGTTTTCAAACAGGGTCTCACTATGTTGCTGAGAGTCTAACTATGTTGCTGAAGCTGCCCTTTAAAGTGAGATCCTCCTGTCTCAGCCTCCCAAGTATTGGGATTACAGTCTTGCACCACCCTGCCTGGAAAACAAAGATTTTTGAGGTAACAACTATAGCTATAAAAATGAATGAATTAGACTGCATCAAACTTAAAAAAATGTTCTTCCAATGGGTCTTGAGAATATAAAAAGGCAATTACAGAGGAGGAAAAAAAGATGAAAAATACATGCATCTGGCAAAAGAATTATCTAGAAAATGTATAAAGAAGTCTTATAACTCGATAATTAAAAGACAACTCAATTTTATAAAGGGTAGGAAGCAAATGAATTAAAGAGACACTTAACCAAAGAATATAGAGCTGACAAGTATATGAAAAAATTCTCAGCATTAGTACTTAACAAGGAAATGCAAATTAAAATTATCATGAATTACCACCATATACCCACTAGAAAGGGTAAAATTAAAAAGAATGATGACACCAAATATTGACAAGACTGTACATAGTTCAACCAGAATTCTTGTTTGCTATGAGAATGTATAATGGTGCAATTGTTTTAGAAAATACTTCTCCCCCTTCCCCTTTGTAAAATAATGTTAAACATCAGCTTACTCTAAGACCTAGCAGTCTACTTCTAGGTATTTACCAGGAAAAATAAGAACACTTGCACACCCTTCTGTATGCATTTTCTCAGAGCAATCTTTGTTGTTTTTTTTTTAGCACTGGGAATGGAAACCAGGGTCTTGCACATGCTAGGCAAGCACTCTATCACTGATCTACACCTTCAGCCCTCTCTCAGCAACAATCTAAGAACAATCCAAAGTTCCAGAAGAAAAGAATGGGTGGATACATTGGGGCACATTCACACATGGGAAATGTGTTCAGCAATAAAAACAAGCGAAGTGCTGATAGATGTAACGACATGAATAGATCTCAAAAATGTCATGCTGAATGAAAAAGCTGCATAATTAAGTAGACACAAGAGAGTACATACTTGATCATCTGTTTATATGAGACTCTAAAGGCAGAGACAACCCACAGTGACAGAGAGAAGACATGTGGCTGTCTGGGGCGTGGGCTGGGGTGGCAGCATCTCTAAATAGGCACCAGGACAATTTTGGAAGGTGATGGAAATATTCTAAATCTTGAATGTGTTGGTAGTTGCCTGGGTGTTGAAACCTTTCTTACAATTCCTTGAACTGATATACTTTAGGAGGGTACATTTTATTGACTAATAATTATAGAGTGCTTAAATATGTATAAGTGCTTTTAGGTTCTTTTGTGTGAACCTTGAAAAAATTCATATTTCCCTTAAGAGAGAATATTTTGAAGTGTTTAAAGAAAGTTTTGCATATTTTTATCAGAAACAAAAGAAAATACACAAGATGGCGATCTTACTCCAAGAAAGGTTTGTGTGTCTCTGTGCTTTGTGGTATCTTTCTAAATCGGTCCCATCTTCATCTGGCATTGACAATAAGTCACAGATGTTATTCTCAGTACTTCTTTTCCAGGTGCTTTTGGAAGTCTTATTTAGTATACTAAATTATTGTCTTCATTCAATAACTATGCCACAGACCTTTACACGGCTCAGAAACTTAAGAGCTTTTGTTTTTCTGTTGTCCCTAATAAAAGTAAAAGAGGTAAAGAGTTTGCAATCAATAAGATATTTGCTATTAGAGAGATTCATATCTGCTACATTTTTTACTCGAAATTGAACTGTGAAAAATTACCTTACCTATAAAGTTCTTTACATTCTCACACTCTGGTTTGCACTTCAAGCAGTCTTCCAGTAGAAGGCAGTACACAAGCATAAATCTCATCCTGAACTGTGAGGTGGGAAAGGAAATTTCTTAGTCTCCAACTGCTGTCCCAACTAAATCCTCTATGAAAGAAGACAATAACCAGATTATAGTGAACACCAGAGGCATCCATTCTATCAAAGGATGACATAGAAATCTGGTGTTAGAAATCATCTATTTGATTCAGAATTTTTGATATTTAAAGCATTATTTCTTAGTAATGACAAAGTTGTTTCCATCAAACTCTTCTGAAGATACGTATGGTCTCTGGACTCAATACATGCAGCAACCATCTGAAGACAGAAGAGAGTGGAGAGACTGATGGGGATGTTGACTGAAGAAGCAAAGAAGGCACTTTGTGGACTTCCTGGGTGGGACTGACTCTTACCCTCAGAGCAGAGCCCAGGCAGCAGAAGGCTCAGGCAGCGTACTTCATCTTACTGACTTGAAGAACCAGCGACAGAGTTCTGAACAACCACACTAACTGGAAAGTAGGGAGGACGTGGCAAGAGAGACCCAGGCCCTGTGTACAAAGACTAGCTTCCAGTCACTCCAAGAGTCCTGTGTGTCCACAGTGCACTTGGTGGAAGGCTAGGTGGGACTCTGGGCAGGGAGCTCTAGGGCAGCCCTCTCCCGGCTGACATCTGCAAGCTTCCGGCTGGTTACCAAATCCCCTGAGCTGCAGTTTGCTGTCCAGAAGATGAAGGTAGCCAGTGTCCTCACAGCAGATGACATGACTGAAGTCTTGGCCCAAGGACTTCACTGTCAGAGGGGGAGGCCTCCTTACCAGCCTCTCTTCTGTGGTTTACCTGGAATCCTGTGACTAATTCTTAATTTCTGAGGCGAATCTAGTGGCATCCCGCCAATAGCTACATGTCTGCTTCTCATGTGCTTTGGTTATCTTCTCTGTCCCTCTTTAACTCGGGCAATGTTCTGCCCATTCTGGTCGTGAGCACTGGTTTGCTAGCCCTCCCCGAGAGGGACCTTCAGATGGCTGCAGTCGATAAACACCAGAGTGACCAGCTTCCCATGGAAATTTCAGGATTACTTGCTACTTTATCTCTGACCTCCACCCTTAATCTTCATATCCTAACGCCTCCTGTTTTTTCTCAGTGGTTATGATACGTGACTTTGTGTTATCATGGACACATCTATGATCTCTGTGCTATATAGTTTGGATCTTGAGTGTCACCAAGGGCCTGTGTGTTAAAGGCTTGGTCCCCAGGGTAGCATGATTTGAAGGTGGTGGAATAGGAGATCCTTAGATCATCAGGAGTGTGCCCTTGAAGGGGACTGTGGGTCTGTCTCTGCCTCTTCTCTTCACTTCCTGGGCATGTGGAGGGCAGTTTTGCTCCTCCATGTGCTCCTACCATGATGTACTACCTCCCTAGACACAGGCTCAAGGACAACTGGCCATGCACTGGAACCTCTAAAGCTGTGGGCCAAAATACATCTTCTGTCCATAGAAGCTGATGATCTCAGGCGTTTTGTGATAGCAACAGGAAACCTGAGGAGTCGTCTCTGAGCCCGCGCTTCTCCTGCCTCTCCCAGCTGGTCAGCATTCATTCTCAGGTCCTGAGCTTTGCCCTCCGTCGTCCTTCTAACTGGACACTGGGACAGTCTCCTGGCTGGTTCATCTGTGCACCGTACTCCTCAGATCCAAGAGTTCAGTTTTTACATGTGTTAACTAGTCATGTGGATCCTAGATTTTAATTTCTAGATTTTTATTCTTTTTTTTTTTTCAGTACTGAGGATTGAACTCAGGGGCATTCTACCTCCGAGCTATACCCCCAGCCCTATTTTTTTTTTTTATTCTTTATTTTGAAACCGAGTCTCACTAAGTTGTGGAGGGCCTCACTAGGTAGCTGAGGCTGGCCTCGAACCCGGATCCTCTGGTCTCAGCCTCCCGAATGCTGGGATTACAAGCGCGCACCACCACGCCCGGCTTAGATTTTTATTCTTATTGTAGGATCCTCTACCTCTTTCCTCTCACCCACTGTGGCCCTGGCTTTCTTTCTGTCCCCCCAAACTAATCAAGTTCAGCCTTGCACCCAGGCGACTAGCTTGCTATTCCTGTGTGCGAATCTTCTTTTTTCCTTTCCTGCCTGCCTTTCGCCATTCTTGCTGTGGTTCTGTTGTAGTCTCCTCACTGGTCCTTCCTGGCTGCCCCAAGTGGGCTGCTCCTCAGTCTCGGCCCTCTAAACTATTGCACACATTTGTTTCCTCCATAGTATTTGGCACTATTGGGAATTATCTCTATGTATTTGTGGCAGCATCAGGAAAACAGACTTGAGCTTACTGGAGGAAAACAGAGAGAGAAGCAGAAGAACACATGCCTTCTCAGCCTCCTGTTGCTCGCTGGAGCTCAGCAGGAGGTAGAGGGTCTGCATCTACATACCTTGTACCTTGGCTGAGGTGTTCGGTCTATTCATGGTGAGTACTTTGGGAAGGGAAACAGAAGGGTCATCAACTACACATGAGAGTACTTAAGGTCTTGCTTAGGAAGAAGGAGCCCTCCCAATCTGGTGACTGGCCAGTAAGCTGCCCTGTTGAACTAAGGTAGATCCCCTTACTGAGCTCTCTGCCCCGCTACCAGAAGCAGGGAGGAAAGGAGCAGGGCACTGCATGGTCTCCCCTCACTGACACAGAAGCATCAAGGCAGAGGCTGTATCCTCCTCACCCCTAGAGCAGCTGTAGGTGCACAGGTAATCAAAAATAGTTGCTGAATGGATGAGAGAATGAGGGAATGAGTAATGAGAGGTGACTGAATAACAAGGAACTAAATTTAAAAGAGCCCACATTCACCTGTGGCTATGTCCTGGAGGTGGACGGATTGGGAGCCACAAGTGACTGACTGGTGCCTGCATCCTGCAGCGCTGTAACAGAGGGCAGGCGCTGCCAGGCAGACTCCACTGCTTTGCGATGTGCACCCATCCCACCTGCCACTGCTGCCGCTTCATCGTGGAATGGCACCTGCGGAGCTGATGTGCGCTGTGTTTCAGGGTCACTCTTGGACACTGGAACCAAAGTTTCATACTCATTTTTGACAGAGGAACAGATTGGGATTCTTTAAGACACATGTTCCAACTGCCTTTAATACCAAGGAAAATATTTTTATTCTGACTGTTTTGTTCATCTCAAACCAAGATCGCAATCTGTCCTGGATTGGCTTTGGCAGCAGGCGTGACAATGAGGTCATTTCCACTGTTAAAAGGTCAATGTTGCCAATGCTTACTGCATCATCATCAATTTTGGGAATGCTTTTAAATTAGAAAAGCTAAAAAAATTAGTTAAATGAAGGGAAAGTATGTGATGAGCTAAATTCAGAAAAGAATGACTAATACTACAATATAAAATACCCATGGAGCACTGGTTCTAATTCATCTCCTGACGATTTCTCATTGTAAGAAAGTTCCCTGAACTTTAAGTGAGCATTCTAGTCGCCCATATTTAGCGAATATAAATTTTTGGAATAGATATTACTGACTTGTAAAATTAATAGGGTTGATTTTCAGAATGTCGATAGGAACTAAAAAAATGAAAAGTCTTTAGCAATCTCTACCATGGCTCATCATTGGAATCATTTTTCTCCACCAATGTAATATATGTGTTTTAGGTCTCTTAGGAATTGAAGGAATTACACATAATGGAGAAATTACACAGATTAGTTCACTATAAATTTCTACAAGTCATGTATTCTGTTGCAACACTTTTACAGCAATTTTCTTAAACTTGTGATTAGTTTGAGGCAAACTCTGAAATTTTATTCTCTGACTACTCTTTCCTTAAAATTCTCATCAACATCATCTTTCCCCATTTTCATTAAAATCTTCCTGTTCCTTTTTGGGCTTTGTAAGGATTTCTTTTTGTTCACTACAAAAACATAAGTGATTCTCTCAACTCACTCCATCTCTACTCTCATACTTAAAAAAAATTTTTTTCAGCTACTCCCATAGCTTTAAATTTCACTTACATATAGGATTTTGACTTTGAATAACTTTTGTTATTCTCCACGTAGCTGTCCCCCAAGTCCCTCAGACTCAGCTGATCCACGATCTCTGTCCCTGCTGCCCAGCCTGCCATTTCCTGGTTTCAGTACTGTGATGAGCTTCCTTTGCTTTCCAGCCTCTGAGCCTGGGAGTTCTTTTCATTCCAACGTCTCATTCTCTACCACTCTCCACATCCTAGGAGTATGTATATACTTCCTCACAATCTCCTGAGCATTACCTTCCTCTGCATTGCCACTCTAAGCAGCTCACTAGTCATGCAGTGTCCACAGACAGCACCTAGGGTAGGAGGAGGGTCCTGAGTCATCAGGTCTGAACTTAAGGCCTCTTATATGAGATGTGGCCTCTCCAATATTAAAATGCCTCTAAATTCACCACACTTAATTTGTAGGGATTATGCCAGGATGAAATAATTTATAGTAACAAATATTTCTTCTCCATAGAGAATATATAAATATTTGGTAACAAAAGCCATGGGAATGAATGATATGAACCCTGACCCCTGCGGAGATGGAGATGGGCAGACACCGAGGTCAGAGGCTGGGCTCACATGTCGCCTCTGCCCTGTGCTTTCCCCTGGGTAGGACATTTGTATTATTTTAGCTGGGATTTCCTTATTGGTATGGCCAGGATGATAATAGCTCACTCAAAGGGTCATTTTGATAGTCAAAGATCACATAGCCAAACATTTAGACTGCATTAGAGGTCATTCATTCCAATGTTTCATCTGCCCAAGAGGAACCCAAGCCCAGGCAGGCTGAGCTGGACAAAGTCACAGAGCTGCTGAAAGGCAGAGCCAGGCCTGGAGCCCAGGTCTCTGGGCTCTCTGCATGGAGCCCCAAACTGTGTTAATAGTGTATATAAAGTTTCCATCTCAGAAACCTATGCTTTGTAGACTTTCATTAAAATATAACTACTATGACTTAGGAACACACAACTATTATACTTGAAAATTAAAGTATCAATAGGAGCTTAAATAAGGATTTAAGGAAATACTAACAGGAATGTCATAAAGAAATAGAAATAGACCCTGTCTGCCGAGGAACCGTACTGTCAGCCATTCTCCCAGGAGGTCAGACGTCTGGAGTGGAGAGAAATTAGACAGGTACGCCTTTCTAGACATCGAGGACCACACCAAAATGTCCTCTGAATGCTCAATTCCTAACAATTGTTTTACTGCATGAAGCAAAAGCAAGGCACTTTGGGAGATTTTTATAGTTAAGTAGGAGCAGTCTGAGACTCGCCTCTCACCTATTCCCAAGGACTCTTAAGGACTCATAGGTTCAGAGGCATCTCCAGCCCTTCTTTTCTCCGGGAAGCACTACAGGAGATACAGATGAATCAGTCTTCCCTGCTGGGGCCACCCTGGCACCACCAACCTCCCCCGGGAGAGGACTGGGTGAGGCAGAGAAGATGGTTAGAAATGCCATTTGCGTCGACGACAGGCAACAATGGAGACCTTAACTTGGTTTGGGATTGTAGAAGTCCTTTAGTCCAACATTTCATTTGCCAAGAAGGAAACCCAAGGCCAGGCAGGCTGAGCTGGACAATGTCACAGAGCTGCTGAAAGGCAGAGCCAGGCCTGGAGCCCAGGTCTCTGGGCTCTCTGCTGCACTTGGAACCCACAACTTTTATTTCTTCTACACCACAGCTGCTTCTTTACAGTACTGAGTTTGGGGATTTCGCACATTCAAATGCAAATGTTTTGTATGCTTTGTCTTGCTTGACTGAGTAGGGTTTGCTCTAGTGAGTAAATGAGTGTGGACTGGAGGTGTCAAAATCATCAACCCCTTTTAGGCACCATTATTTTTTCTTTGTTCCCATTTATTTCTTTCCCCTTGCAGCTTGCAAAGGAGACAGCAGCCATGTAACTCCATTTACTTGTTCTAGTGGGCGATGCAAGTCGTGAGGATGAGATTAACAAAATCAATGGCCCACAGGAAGGTCTCCCATTTTCCCACCCCAACTTTGGGATGTAGTCCAGCGAATCCGTTGCCATGACACTCTTGCAGCTGGGCTCAGTAGGAGCCTGGGTGGTCTCACAAAAGCTGGCCGCTGCTTTGAGAGGGCTAGAGATGGCATGGGCCATCCAGAATTACACCGCTGGGAGTAATTCAGGACCAACATATGTCTTCATAAAGCCTGTCGGTCATCCTCTCATGCGCTGTTTATTGAAATCATACTCAGTCAGGTCCAGGGCCTCCATTCAACTCTGGGGATGGACTAGCCCTGCTCTTTAGAAAACTGGACGACAAGTAAACATGTAATTGCAATGCAGTGTGGTAGGGGTGGAATGAAGTCAAGACCTGAACACAACCAGAGTTTCATCTAACTGTGTCTTCTAAGGTCAGCAAAGCCTATTTAGAAGAGATGATATTTATGCAGAGATCTGAGGAATAAGAAAGATTGTATACAGAAAATATAGAACAGAGGGTGTTCCTGGCAGAGAAAACTATGTCACAGGCTCAGAGAACCTGTGAGACACAGAAGTATCTCTGGCCAGTGTGTCCACACCACAGTATGCACGGACAAGACTGGTAGAGGAGGAGGGGTGAGAGGATGGGGTGGACGTTGCTAATGGGCTCAAACGCCACATAAACCCTTTTGCTGCCTGCACCAGGACTTTGGACTTGGTACCTGCAGTCCCCGTGACACCACATGCCTCCGTCTGTCCCCACAAGCCTGCCCTCGGATCTTTGGCTCAGAGCTGATGTAGAGAGAGTAGTGCAGGGAAGGTCAGAGAAAAGGTATATGTCTGGCCACTCAGCAAGAAGTTCTTGAGAGGAGTTTCCTGGCCTCTGCTCACAGATCACAGTCCCTCTCAGCAGCCCCTCTCCTGGGGTCTGCAGCTGCAGCTGTCACGTCCACATTCTGGTATGAAGTCAGAGTGGACAGTTCACGTGGGCTAGTGCTTCCTCGTGTTTTCCTCCAGCTTAGTCAAGCCATTTACTTTAGGAATACAGAATTTTTGTCTACTCCTAATTAGGTTTCTCAGCTTAGCTCCGGGATGCTGTGCTTGGTGGAAATTTCCACTACCACTTTCATTGAGTGACTCCTCTGTGCCCAGCAATTCCCTTTACTGTTGTATGTTTTTGTTGTTTAAGTATAATCTTTTAGCATTTTACTTTTAAAAAATTTCAGTACTTAGAAATAAGTTGCAAAAATATTACAAAGAGTTCCCATACATCCTTCTTCCATCTTCCCCAAATGTCAGTAAAGTTATCAAAACTAGGAACTTAAATTGGTGGAAGACTAGGAATGCATCTATACATCTTCAAATTCCCTCATGTCCTTGTTCTTGGTTCCCGATCCAGTCCAGAATTACAACTTGTGTCTTCTTGTTCTCCAACAGCATCACCCCACTTCCTTCTACATGCATTGTATCAGAAGACATACAATGTCTGTGTTGCTCAGGACCAGTAATTTAAGCTTTGATCTCTTGGTTATGGTAGGATCTGCCAGGCTCCTGCACCATAAAGTTTACTGTCTTCCCTCTCTAATTGTTAAGAATCTTACAGGCAGATACACTAAAATCATGCAAATATCCTCTTTCTCATCCTACTTTTCCCCATGCTGGTTTTAGCACCTATTGATGACCTCTGTCTGCAGCAGCTTCTGCGGTGGTTCTTACCAACTGGTGAGTTTTATTTTGGTCCACAGCCTGTAGCTGGTCTTGAGAATATCAGAGTTTACCTCTTGTGAGACCACCATCCCCTTTAGTTCCCTTGATGTTCAAGGCCTGCTATACCAACTACAGACGGCTCCTGGCGTCTTTCTGAAAGCCAGCCACAGGGAATAGCTTCTGGTCTTGTACTCACTCTCTGCTATTCCTTGGTCTGGTTTTCATTTTATTTTAATCTCTTCTTTCTTTTCTGGATCTAGATTCCAGGCTTTGTTCCTGGAAGGAATCTGCATTTGAAGCGCTAGGCTTTGCATCTTTCTTGGTTCAGGTGCACACTGTCTCCCCTCTTGGGTCTATTAAATAGATCTCTCCCTCATTTCTCAACTCCATGCAGTCATGTGAAGTTAAAGCCCCTGAAGTCTGAAGCATGAAACTCCTTCATGTGGATTCAGTGCCTCCAATCTCCACACATGGAAACGGCCTAGGCGTCTTCTCCAACATAGCATTAGTATGCACAGAATTTACCCATTGGAAGAGGAGCGAGGCGCTCCTAAATTCTACGGCCCTGGGCATCTTCCTTTATGAAATTAATAGATGCACGTCAAAGAAGTCCAGCATGGAAGGCACCCAGTCAGTTCAGACAACATGACGATTGGATACACACACACTGTGTGGCAATCAGCATAATCCAATTCACTGACATGTCCAACACCGCCAACACCACCATAGCTATCATTCCTGTGTGGCCAGAATACCTACAATCTTCTCTGACACTGGAAACCAAGAACATCCCTTCTCCAAGGCCCTTCCCCACCCCAACTCCCCGGTTCTCTAATGCTGTTCTCTTGCAGAACCCCATGAGCCCTCTTGAGGTACTGCATCACTGCATCCCCTTATCCCAGGGCCTTATTTTTGTAGACAAACAACCTCTTATACTCCTTCCCACCTTCTTCCTTCCTCTCAGGTCCAATCTCTCCTCGTTTCTCCTGTTCCTGATGATTCATTATCAGAAAAGGATCCACAAATTGTGTTGGAGGAAGTAGATTAAAGGAACACACACACACACACACACACACACACACACACACACACACACACACACACAGAAATCTTGCCCTGTCTGGTGTCAGAGAAAAACAGGTCCCCACAGAGCTGGTCCTTAGGGGTATGGCTCCATATTTTTATTTTGCTCTGGGAAAACTGAAGAACTTTTTAAAAACTTTGAAAATACCAGTTTTAATACATTTAAGAAGCTTAATTGGGGCTGATTGTCCTTAATGGTGATTGCCTGGAAAATGAGGGTTGCCTCTCCAGTTCCTGGGAGAGGCGCGGCATAGGGAGAGGGCACATCTGGTGTGATTAAGCCTAAGTCTAAACCATCCTACTTCCTGTGAGTGACACGGATTGACTTCCTTGTTAGTTGGGCTTTAAGGTGAGAAGGAAAACAACTCTGGGCTTGAGGCCCAACCTAGACATTTTTCTTTCTGTGCCATGGGCCTGGGTGAGTTTTCGTTCCGCTTTGAGTAAGATCTGGAGGCTATCTCATCCTTCATTCCTTGTTCATTCCTTCTGCATCACTTTTTCATACTTTTATTATGAAATAATATTTTAAACTCTGAAATAAAACTGTAGAAAAAAATCACCAAATCACCCCTAACCCAAATTCACTAAAAGAATTGCTTTACTTTTTCAGTGTCCTATTTTCATGTCTGTCCTTAACCATATAAATAATGATAACTACAGCCTTAAAATAGTATCTCAAATATTTTATGTTATCATATAGTAGTTAGTCCATATTACTACTTCAGTAGCTAAGGATCCCACTGAACTACTGTGTTCCCTTAACCTTTTCCTTATCCTTAAGTCTTTTATTTGTTTTTATTGATTTATGGTTTAGATCATCTTATAATTATTACTTTCATGGACTTTTTTAAAAACCTTTCTTCTATTTCTTAGGATAAATCCCTAGGGGTTAGACTACTGATCCAAATTACATGAGTATTTTCAGATCACTTAACTTTCCGTTAGGGCTATCTGTCTACACCACTTGTGTATGCATTCTATTTGCATGTGTTACCCAATTTTCTCTAGCATTTTACTTTTTGGGGGGCATTATAACTTTATTCCTTCTTATAAAAATTTTACATATTTATGTAATTGGATCAGTTATTTTTCTCCTCTCATTATTTAGCATTTAAAATGTTACTATTGTTTTAAAGTTCTAACTTTCTGTTAGCTCAGCCATAATTTTCATAGTATTTAGTTTTTTATAATATTTGGGCATTATAAATATGGTTGTACACTTTTCCCCAAACATTGTATAGTATAATTAATCCAATATCTTTCACTAAATTTTTTTCCTCTTTTACCAACGTTTTATTAATTCCATACTCACCAGGGTCAATCTCTGGACTCTCCATGCTGTTTCATTAATATGATTTTAAATTTTTTCTTCCATATTTCTTTTCTCACACCTGATACTCTGCAGTGTATTTCATTATCAGATAAAGAGGCATGTCTCTTGTTATAGCTTTTCTTTCTGACAGCCTGACAGTGTTCATTTCTCCGCTATTTCAGCAATCTGTTCTCTTGGTCACACCCTGAGCCAGCCTGCACTGTGACTATCCTCCTCCCAAAGTAAAAAACCCAAGACCCACTGAGCCAAGGATCCTTTCCCTTCCATCTCCACTCTTCTTCCAAGCAACACTGCCCTTGCACCAGTGGAATTAACATTCTTGTTCCTCTCTTCACCCATTATCAGCAAGGCTCAGCTCATGACTGATCGCTTTAGGCTAGTCCCATCGGCATTTAACTTTGCTCACTTTCTGTCTTTTCACCAATGCTATGTTGCCAATTCCCAACTCCAGAGGAACCCATCAGTCCATATTCTCTTCTCTCTCCCTCAGCTGTCTAGTGCAGCTAGATAGAAACAAAGTGACTTCTGAGTGACTTTAGGATTGGCATGTAAGTGGTAGGAGATTGGGGTTGGCAGATATACTCAAAGCCTTGACAAAAGAAAATATGAGGCATTATCCATTCTACAACTTTCTCATAGTACTAAGAAAACATTCTAGAACAGATAATAAAAGGCATATCAATTACTAACTAGAAGATCAAACAGTTATATGAGGAATGTGTCCCATTAGTTAAAGTAGGAAACTATAGGAGAAAACATATGTATGGAGGAGGGGAGGGGCAAAGAGAGAGACAGGGACAGAGACTGAGTACTCCTTTCTCAAGAAACCTGCTTTGCTAATTTATATACATCCAAGCCCGATACAAAAAAATCCTTCACAGAAGTAATGGCCCTGACTTGTTTGCAGAAGAAGAAGTTATATACAGCTCAGAAAAGTCAGCCGGGCGTGGTGGCGCACGCTTGTAATCCCAGCATTCGGGAGGCTGAGACTGGAGGATCCGGGTTCACGGCCAGCCTCAGCTACCTAGTGAGGCACTCCACAACTTAGTGAGACCCGGTTTCAAAATAAAGAATAAAAAATAGGGCTGGAGGTGTAGCTCGGAGGTAGAACGCCCCTGAGTTCAATCTTCAGTACCGCAAAAAAAAAAAAAAAAAGAAAAGTCAACTGCCAAGGAGCCCACCAGCAACTGTGGAAGCAGAATTCTGACTCAGATCTGAGTGGCATGAAACTGCTGTGTGCCTGCTCTGAAAGGCCTTGGCGATGTTCTTGTCAGTAAGTAGAAGAAACACGTCAAATAGGAACAGAACCATCAAAATTCATACTTTCTTTTTTCTTTCTTTCATTTTTTTTGTGGTACTAGGGACTGAACCTAGGGTCAGTCTACCTCTGAACTACACCCCCTATTTTACTTTGAAACAGGGTCTCACTAAGTTGTTGAGGGCCTCACTAAGTTGCTGAGGCCAGTCACAACCCTGCAATCCTCCTGTCTCAGCCTCCCAAGTACAGGATTACAGGTGTGCACCCCCACACCTGACTTGAAGATGATTTTTTAAAGTTAATTTTTAGGCTCCTCAGCTGTCATGCAGAGCGCCGCCTTGCCCAGGAGGAGACAGACCTTGTGTTCCCCTGGTGCACACACGTTGAGCAGCACAGCATCTGTGTCCTCGAATGCATCTTTAGCTCAGAATGCCTCCTGCAGTGTGCCTCAGAGGCAGGCCCTGGATGCCCCCAGTGCTTTCCATGGGGATGTGAACACCTCATTTTTCCTTCTCCCTCGGAGGACACAGGCCCGATGTGGACATGTATCACACACAGCAGTTCTCTTGGGCCTCAGGGAGTCGCTTCTCAGTGGACTGCAAATGCCAAGTTGACTGGTAACCAGGGGCCTGGGATTCTGACTCCTGAGAAAGATTCCTGGCTCTTTTCTGAAACTAACTTGCTCCGAGCCTTCACTTTGTACCTAAATCTCCCCTTCAGCTTCTGAGACCTTCCTAAAGGCATTTTGGTTCATCACCCCCCTCCACTTCTTTCTCTTATTTGTATATAAAAGACACCCAACATTTGGAAGCTGCAGTCCTAGGATGGGGGTTCAGCTGAAGATGTCAGAGCCTCTTCTGTCTTCAGCTGCCCAGAATCCTCTTACCAAGGAGCAAGCCCAGCTTTGGATATTTGACAGCAATGCCCCAGAGACTCACCCCACCTTTACAAACTCAACCAAGGCCCCTCGCATTGAAGTCCTAAAGGCAATTCTGACGCAACCTTTATTTCTGTTGGCTTGGAAGGAGAACTCTATGAACTTTGGCTTGGCTATGTGGGTCAGGAAAGTGCATGTCACCACAGGCCTTCCTTTAAGATCTGACTTTAATCTGACACCTTTTCTGTCGGAGTAAAGTACACAGAAATGGCCAGCCATGCTTATAATGCAATCAGTGTAGTCAGTTTCTACACACCAATAAAACACGGGTGCTGGCACAGTCACCATTGTCTAGCTACGTCCTGTCGACATGAGCGTGAGGCAGTGTTAAAACAGTGTTTGATCATTTCACACTCCCCAGTCCTCTATGTGTTCACTCAGTCATGCCAAGATTACTGAGAAAGAGAAAAACCAGCTGTCAACGCGGGGCGACCCTGAGTTAATATAGGGTTAATGGTCATTTTAATCTCCTGTCCTTGATATGTTTCCTTGAAATCTCCCTGGGTGGTAGATTAAGGAGCTGAGGGAAAGTTATTGTGCAGAGAACTGGAAGAGACAGAGAGAATTTCAGCATTTGTCCTGAATGTTACCAGTCAGAAACTGGGGTACATCATGTGTGGAAGAAGGGAAGGGAGAGGAGAGCAGGCGGATCAATTTGCTCCAATCCATAAGATTTGGCCACCATTCCAGAAGCTGAATGCGAGATGAAGGAGAGCCCAGGCTCTGACCCACCCAGAGGCTCTGCACACGCCAGTCAAATTGCAGCACAACCCTGGTCAACACCAGGAGAGCCGGGTCAGCGAAGCACAGGGAGAGGAGAAGGGAGCCCTTCCCTTGGTGGGCCTGGGCCGGGTTTCAAGGGAGGAGTCACACAGAAGGACAGAAGAGGGAAGACAGGTCCTCCCAACAGGGTCAAAGACATTTGGGTCTAAGAGGTCATGACGTTTGGGGGAACCACGACAAAGAACAAATTCCCCAAAGCAATGGCCTAGAGTCAATGACCTCTTTGAGATGGATCTTCTCCCCTGAGAATGTGCACACGTGAAGACAACATGTTTTGTGAAGAATCTCTGGGTCTCCAGGTGTGGAAGGCACTGGAAGCCACCTCTATGTCTCCATGTGCAGGATACATGTGAGGCAGTGTCCCTACTGTCAAAGCATCGGGGCTGGCTCTTTGCAGGTTAAGATACTCATTATGTGGGTGCTTGCCCATGGCTTTAGAGGGTGTTTCTTACCAGGAATAGCTACTTTCATAAAAATTAAAAAGGATTAAGTCCTTTTGGCACTAGAGGAACCTAAAGAGATAAAGGAATTCCATATCTCTTCCTCCTCAAGTGGACTTGTTTTCTTCAGCCCATCACAGATGGATGTGTATTTTCTTCTTAAAGACAATGCTAACCCAGGAAGGCCACACTCCAGTATTTTTCTTCTTATTTATTTTATTTTATTTTTTTTAGCAGTACTGGGGATTGAACTCAGGGACATTCTACCTCTGAACTACACCCCTAGCCCTATTTTTTACTCTTTATTTTGAAACAGGGTCTCACTAAGTTGCAGAGGGCCTCACTAAGTAGCTGAGCCTGGCCAAGAAGCTGGATCCTCCGGTGTCAGCCTCCCAAGTACTAGGATTACAAGCGTGTGCCACCATGCCCAGCTTCCAGTGTTTTTCTTAAGGTACTTTTATTGAATGAATTTTTTTTTTAAATATTTAAGCACTTGTTATTCCTCAATTCTCTATAAACACTGAGGAATATGGAAGTCTTCCCTGAAAAAGTTGTTCACTCGTCCCTTTATCAATGGACTCTGATGTATACTTTGTGTTGAAGAGCTAGAGTAACAGCAGTAATGTCAGGACTTCTTAGAGGGTAAATCACACCCCCCACCCACAGGGCACACATGAAGTCAGTGTGTGGTCCACTGTAACCTTCCCACCTTCTCCTCGTTAGCAACCTTTGTTATACTGTCCGCGGATTCAGATTATTTTCTTTCTAGTGCATTTCTTTGTGCAAGCCCTTTACAAATGATATGTTTTCTTTAATCTTTATTTTATTTTAGTTTTCTATGGGCAGAATAATATTTATATCTTTGTTGTTGGTGGTGTTGTACTGAAGATTGAACCTAGAGGACTTCTACCTCTGAGCTACACCTCCAGCGCCAATCTTTTTTTTTTTTTTTAATTTTTGTTTCTTTGAAATAGGATCTTACTAGGTTGATGAGTGTCTCGCTACTTTGCTGAGGCTGGTGTGGTCTTCCTGTCTCAGCCTCCTAAGTATCAGGATTACAGTTGTGCACCATCAGCTATATTTTTTAAGGCAGTAGTAAACCCAATTTTTCTTTTCTTTTCCCTTTTTTCCCCCCACTGGAGATTGAACCCAGGGGCATTCTACCTCTGAATCACACCCCCAGTCCTTTTCATTTCTTATTTTGAAACAGGGTTTCGCTAAGCTAACGTGTGCTAGCCTCGAACCTGCAATCTTCCTGTCTCAGCCTCCCAGGTACTGGGATAACAGCAAGCTTAATTCTCAATGTTTTTAATTAATTCCATAAATTAATTCACAACTGTTCACAGAGAATCTGCTCTGTATGAGGCATAATATCCTTAAAATGATGTTTTTTTAAATAATTTTTAAGGTTAATTCCATCAATTAATCTGCAAATGTTCAGAGAATCTGTTCTGTACGAGGCATCATGTTCTTAAAATATGTTATTATGATATAAATTTTTATAATATAATGATTTTGAGAACCAAATTCACAGTTCAGAGCAGTATTTAAGTAATCTGTGATTACATTATTACAGAACAATTCTTTGAGCTACTTCTGTGTTGTTCATGAACAGAGGGAAGAGATTATTGATTGTATGGTGTAACCTGAGACCCGCCCGCACTGAACAAGCAGAGGTCTGTTTTCAACCAGTCTCCTTCTCATCAGTACTAGACTCAGCCTCGTGTGGTGCCATCCCTTTGGGCTACCGAACCATTCGTGGGAACAATCTATCATGATGAAGAGCTGTCAGAATGCTTGTGGAGTGTGAGTGTTGAAGCCTTTCAGGACAGTTCTGATGCAGCTGGGGAAAATGCTTTGCTTCTTTGTCATGGGGAACATGCTCACGGATCTGCCTCTGGGAGGCAGGTCCGGTCCACAGAGGGCTTCTGTTTTGGAGAAAGACAAGAACTACTGCCAACAAACACCCTTCTTCATTGCTTCCTAACTAGCCTTAGCATTTCATAAAAATTTAAAAAAGGATTAAGTCCTCTAGAAATTACCTGGACAGAAACAAGGGATACCCATTTCAAAGGACAGCAAATTATTTTTCTACTCTAACTTGGACCTGGATTAAATAGCAATTCTGTCTCTTTCATTAGCGGCATCCCCATGAGGTGGCCCATCATCCAGAGAGGGCAGGACCATGAAGCCACATCTCTTGCTGCCTGTCTCAGCAAGGCTGTGCTGGTCTGAGCATGTTAACCTCATGCTTATACTTCTGGAAAAAGTCCTGTATTTCAATTAAGAGAGGTAAAATTAGAATTTCCCATTTGTAATATTAGAATACATGTTCGGCCAATGGCATCATGTAAAATAGTTTGCGTAGGTGTTTCTCCACTCTGGGCGCTAGGGTCTAGCTCAAATACTCTCCATCAACTACATTAAGTTATTAAAGAAACGTGCCAGGACACCATTCTGAAAACTTTCGTTTTTCTAGGATTATGCTAAAATCCTGAGTATACTGAAACCTCTTTGTCCATTTTTCTATCACTGCCAATTAGTTTTTAAATGAGCTATAATTCTACCTCCATTCTCCACAGATGCACACGATGCCCAACTCTTAACAGTTTGGCCAGATGTCCTGAACCCCAAGGAATTGGAGCTCACAATGCACAGGGACCTGCATTTCCATTTCCTTTCTAGCACCTCCCTCGCCTTGATCAAAGCACTGAGCCCCCCTGCCCACCCCAACACACATAGAGATTCTGTAGTGGGAACATCAGGAAAGACACCAGCAGTCTGCTCCTGACCAACCAGCAGCTTGCTCCAGCAAATGCAAATCAGATTATTGTCTCTACAGTGCTCACCCCCTGAAAGAGACCAGATAGAGACCACACTGAAATGTAGCTCAAGACACAAGAAGGTGCCAGGCCTGAAGCGGCCAGCCTACCAGACAAGGGAAGGACGTATCAGTAGTGCGGAAGTGCTAAGGGCACAGAAAGGCAGTGTCCTAGCATTCTAGCATTTTACCTGAGGTCCTGTTGGCTGCCACCAGGATGAAGGTTGCTGTGTGGGGTCCCCTGTTCCATGCAAAGGTAGAGATGCAGGGGAGAGAATTTGAAGACACATCACCGTCCCAGCAGGCCCCTGAGGCCCCTCAACAGTACAAGATTCAAAGCCATTTTAGCTTCTCTACTCTTTCGCTTTGTCCTTTCATAGGTCCCAAATCACTTTTTCAAAATTAGTGGACAGTGGAACTATAGCAGTAGAAAAGCAGCAAACTCCCTCACCCAGTCCCATGCATCCTGTGCAGTGGCGGCCAGAGAGCAGGGAGGAAGGAGAGAGCACTGATGTACAGGTGGTAGACATGCAAGTCTGAAACGACCAGAAGAGCTGGGTGTGGTGGTGCACACTTGTCATCTCAGTAGTTGGGAGGTTGAAACTGGAGGATCCAGGTTCTCTGCCAGCCTCAGCTACTTAGTGAGGCCCTTTGCAACTTAATGAGATGCTGCATCAAAATAAAGAATAAAAAATAGGACTGGGTGGGAGGGGTAGTTTGAAGGTAGAATGCCCCTGGGTTCAATCCCAAGTACTGCAAAATGAATGAATGAATGAATGAATGAATGAATGAATGAATGAATGAAATGACCAGAAGATAGGTACCTGCAAAGATATCTTCCCTTCGGTGAATTCCTGAGCTGGGGGAGGTGTCTGGGAGAGGTTTGCAGTAGCAGAACTTCCCCAGTTCTTTTCCTCACATGCATGGACAAAAATCATCACTTTAGAAGAAGATCTGAAAGGCTGTTCACTTACTTCCAGGTCTGAAGTCTCCCTCTTTTAACTCTGAACTTGGTTTATTCTCTTTCCTAGTGACTTCTGTCCTGAACTTTAGAAGCAAGAGGAATTGCTGACCTCAAAGAAATTTTTTAAATTTCTTTCCTAGCAGGAGTTAAGCCAAGTAGACTTACATGTTATGTAACCATAGCTCATAAAACATGAAGCAGCTTGAACTAAGTTATGATAATAGAGGATAAGTTGCTAAAAACCCTTTTTATGTTCTTGATTTGGTTCTGTCTGATTGAACACATTAACCAATTCTTTGAGAAACCTTCCAGGAGGACAAGATAGAATAGGATTGTGGTCCATATGTCAGACAATTTAGAGTCTGAGAGATAACCCTAGAAAAGTAATCATAGATAAAAAAAAAATGCAATAAATATTGACAAGTTCTTCACTATAAATCAGCCCTGGGAAATTTATATCAGTTGGAAATGTGGAAGACAATGAATAGAAAGAAAGAAAATGTGTCCAATAAACTCAGCTAGTTAAAAAGTATACAAATATGGGAGCAAGACTTCCTCAATTTTAACCCTTAACACAGCTCATTGGGTCTGGCCTCTCTTCCTTCTTGACGTACATGCTTATTGCCCATGTCCTTGCTCAACACCGGCCAGTACAACTTGACCTTGTACGCACACTCAGGTCTGCCTTCTCAATTCCAAATCTGAGTGGCTGCTTGCTTGCTTAGGAAATCAGGACCCTGCACTGCAGAACTGTGGCAAAATGTGTGTCCTCTCAGAATGCAGCTGGTCGCATGACTCATGTACTTCTATGGTATTTTAATGGGCAAGTAAAAGTTGTATATGTTTAAGAATTTTCTTATTCTCCTCAAGCCTCCCACTCAACCAGCCAGTTTTAGGTTGCTTTGTATCCTGTCTTGTCAAGGAAATTGAGAGCTTTGGGCACAGTTACCTCCAAATGCCTGCCCCTAACTTCAGTGGGTCTACATGTGTGCCAGTTTTCTTTAAGATCAGACAATATCCATCAACAGATGAGTCAATTACAAAACTATAGGAAATGCACACAATGGAATTTTGCTCAGTCATAAAGAAGAACCAAATTATAACATTTGCAGGGAAATGGATGGAACTGGAGAACATTGTGCTAAGTGAGATTAGTCAGTCACAAAAAGTTCTCCCTAATATGCAGAATCTAGATAGGGGAGACTCTAGACAAAGAAGAGAAACCTTAGATGAGTGAAGAAGGCAACTAACTGAGAGAGATGGGGGGGACACCCTAATGCACATGATGTACATTCACAGACATATCAAAGTCAGTCACCAAGATGAACATGAAAAGGAGGGAGAGGGGAAGGAATGGGGTGGGAATTGGAGAAGGGCTAAGTGAGTGGTGTGCATGTATCTCTCTCTCATCCTGTACCTCATTAAGATGTATAATTACAATGCACCAATGAATTTTTTTTAAAAAGACTATAAAGTAAAACAAAAGGTTAAGTGTACAGTGGACCAGAGCCTAGGGTTTGAATTTGGCAGTGTAGATTCAAAATCTGACTGTCATTAACCAGCTTTGTGACCTTGATCAAGTTAATTCTTGTTTCTGAGATTCAACGTTGTATCTGTAAAATCTGATCACGTACTCACTTCTACATTGTGAAAATTAAATTAAACAACTAATTTTAAAAAATCAGACAATAAAACCCTTGCAACAAAGCCCAGGTCTTTTGCTGTCCTCTCCCCCCAGGATGGTGCCCTGCCCTGCAGTGCACCACTCTCATTCCTGTTGTCCTATCTTACTTCCACATCTCCTTTCCTTTGCTCCTCGGGCTTCTTCATGGTTCCTCCCTCTTTAAATTTTTTATTTGTTGTTTTCTTTGGTCTCAGACCTTGCATTATTGGGTCCCTGCTCATCTCTTCTGCATGCTCTCCTTAGTTAATGTCATGAGCTCTTCTTAGATTCAAAAGCACCTATTTCTGATGATCTCAAATCTTTCTCTCTATTTCCACATTCCCCTGTGTTTCAGGGATACATAGCTAACTGTGTCCTGAGCATCACAGCTGTGTGTCCTGTTGGTGACTCAATGGAATCATCAGCCTCTTTAACCCACACCTTATTTGTACTTTCCTCCGGCTGGCAGGAGCTATCATTAGTTATCAAAACTCAAAACCTGAAAGCTCTATATTTTCCATCAGTTTTCCTACCCCTGTGAAGACACATTAAGTCCCATCAACTGTGTTTTATAAATATTTCTCCAATCTTCTCCTCATTTCCATATCTGCTCCCATTACTCAGGTTCAGACCCTCACTACCTTACCTAGACAAGTCAGTAGCGTCCAAAATAATCTCTAGTTCACAAGTCTTAACCCTCCTGAACCTGCCCCTTGCTCTGGTGTTCGAGGCCTCACTTTAAGATGAAATTGTGACTCGCTGGGGACCTTTAAGTGCCTTGCCGCTGCCCACACAGGACAGCAAGCAGACCACCAGAGAGCAGGGTCCTGCCTGCTGCCCAGGTCACTGCCTTCTGTGCCTTGTGCTCTATGAGCCCGCAGCACTGAACCGTTCTTGTTCCCACACTGGCCATACATTCCTACCCACCTCATGTCCTTTCATCCTGCCTCCTGGCTCTCACCCTCCCCCAAACATAATGGCCAATTCATTCCTTAAGACTCAACAAAAATGACTTCCCCAGGACATCTTCCCAATTCTTCTTACTGCAGGGCATTCCCCTCCATGTTCCCATGATGGGTTCCTTTATGAGCTCTTAAAAGTCCCTCACATTATTTTCTATCCACATGAGTTGGGATTGCTAAATAGTTTCTCTTTTCCAGAACTAATTTTTAACTACTCCACAGTTGAACATGATGGCTTTCCTGTCTATGAACATTGTATATCAGGTGAATGTGCTTTTGATCATTATGTGTACCATTGTGCTGGTGCAGCCCTACAGTAATGACCTTGAAGTGTCACCCTGAGCAGTCTCCAAGTCCCTTGAGAGTGGCAAACGTGTCTCATTCATTGATGTAACTCTAGTGCTCTGTGATGAGCATTAACACTTTCACCCCCCCCCATTGCAAGGTGATACCCCTTTGTCTTTATGAGAGATAGGGATTGCAGATGTTGAGCTTTTAGTCCAATGTCTGGCAGTCAAGGGATACATGCTCTGTGTGAGTATTTTTCCTTGTGGAGCAGAAATGGTAATGCAGTGACATCCCATTCTTTCATCCATCTCCTATGTATGAACTCAACACCACATCAATGGGAGGGTGTGACCTGAGATGTCTTCCCTTGACCCTGGAACTTGGCTTGGCTTTCATTTTCTCTTTTGTGCTGTATTCTGAACATAACTAGACGGCCGCACCCTTCTGAATCAGTTTATCATTTCTTAACACATACAATTCATAGTTAACTTCCTGGAAATACATCAGAGCAGAAAATAGTGTTTTATCTTTCCTTTTTAACTTTCTCTCTAAAATATCGAAGAAAATATAAAAAGCAGGGAGATTAAAAACCACTGCAACTTTGTCACTAAAGATACAGACTATCATAGCCCAGAATCTGGGAAGTCGTCACTAATTATAAACCCCTATAATCAAAGTAAACCTGTCTCCATCAGCAGGGCAGTGCTGACCCAAGACAATGACAGCTGACCAGAGCTAGAGTTCAGAGTGTGCTCTTCCCCAAACATCTCTTTCACATCTGCTGTGTGTGTGTGTGTGTGTGTGTGTGTGTGTGTGTGTGTGTGTGTGTTTTGCTGGGGATTGAACCCAGCATTAATTCTACCTCTGAGCTATGCCCTCATTTTTCTTTTTTTTCTTTCTTTTTTCCTTTTCTTTCCTTTTCTTTTCTTAGCAGGATCTCACGAGGTTGCTGAGAGTCTCACCAAGTTGCCAAAGCTGTCCTGGAACCTGCCATCTTCTTGTCTGAGCCTCCCAAGTACTGGGATTACAGGCATGTGTCACCATGTCCAGCTCACATCTACTGTTTTTGCTCCAGTCCTGTACTATGTCTTGTTTTTGTTGTTGTTTTCTAGTGTTTGGTTTTGTTTTCCAGAAAAGTAAGTTTGAATCACTCTCTCAGACATTACTTGGTATGTAAATATGTAGAGATTTCTGCCAGGAATAAAATTGCTTGAGTAATTTATCCAACTTTTCTTCTGTTTGCCCTGGGGTTGTGACTCTAGCCCTCACTAAGTCTCAGCTGTGTGTCTTTCCTGCTCAGGTAATTAGTCTGCATCTCTGTCTGGGTCTTCAGGCCTAGGAGCCTTCTCACTGTTCCCATGGCTGTAACTCTACTCCTGTCACTCCCCTATGCTATTGGTGGCATCTTCCCTCTGAGTGTTGTATGCCCGGGTCTGTTTGATCAGGATAATTTGTAAGATGAGTGGGGGAAATTCTCATAAGTGTTTCACTTCCAGATTTCCTGTCTGTGTTAAACCAGACTTTGCCCTTCTCAACTGTGAAGGGCAAAGGCTTAGCACAGGACAGATGAGTCACGGGAGTAGATTCCTGCTGCCACTGACTCACACCTCAGCTGGGAAGCTGCTAGTGGGGCTCACTCGCTCTCTCATCACCTCGCCGGGCCTTCCAGCACATTCTGCCAGTGCTCTCCTGTGAGCAAGGAAGGTGACTAGCCCTTCCTACAAGGCTGTTGACAGACTTTCTATGCCATCCCTGCGAGCAAATTTATGGCTAGTTTCTTTTCTGCTGCTTCTTCATTGGCGATATTTCGAAAGCAAGTGAAGCATTCATGGAACTTTTTTCTGAAATACAAGAAACCAAATGTTGGTTAGTTTATCTCTATGTTGCGATTATTACTGTAACTTTAAGTCATAATTTGAAAATATGCAGAATGTTTATGTTTCATAATTCAGCCAAACTTTCAGCAGTGGATCCTTAGATCCACACACTACACATATCACTGGGCAGCTTTTCTGTGTTTCATGGTATTTTTTTCATGCTGAGTAATTTCTCTTATCCCTCTGAGAAGTGTGATCATTCCATAATAATTCTCTGATTTGTACATTTCTTCTCCTCAGCTGTGGTACAGAAAGTAAATAGGTATTCTGAATTTTGGAAACAACACCTCTGATTTCTGTGTTTTCAATATCCCCACCCTGACTGATTTCAAGACATAACAGGTGTAACACGTGGCTCACAAAATCCCTGCATTTTAACCATCCATGCTTGCTGGCCCCTGGGAGCTGGCTCCAGCATACGCCTGCATGTGGGGTCTGACCCCAATGCCCACTAGCTCTCTTTTGCCTAGTGGAGGGTCCATCAACGTCTCTGGTCACTCCAGAGACAAACTGGTCTCAGCAAAGAACATTTCTAATAAACTCCTCTCTGTGATTAGAATATCACTTCACAGCAAAAACAGGTTTGGGAATTTCTGCAAGAAGCTTTAGGTTTTCTATATTCTTCTACAGTTATACAACTGACAAAGATATAAGTATATATCCTGCACCATAAAGAGGTGCTTCACCCATTTCAACACTTGGTATCAAGGCTGCATGAAATATTCCATTTTATGTGACACCGCCATTGCTTTGGCCCTGTGCTGCCCTGCGTGGCACACCCAAGCTAAAATGACTCAGTAGGGACAACATTCTTTAACAGGTCCTCTTACCCAGCAGTACTGCTGGAATCTCCAAGCTACAGTTCCAGTAACTGTGAGGATTAAATTAACATTAAATTTCTCCCACCAACAGTAGTAGTTTGGATTATAACTTACTTAATTGTTTTATTCCTAATATATTTTCTACCATATACCTTCAAAATATAAAGTTTATGTGGGAGAGACATTGAAGTAAAGTAGAAATAGCCATCTTTTCCCCTACAACCCATTTCTGGAGATTCCAGGAGAGAAAGATATAGCAGTTCATAAGTCCAGAGAAAAACTCTGTACTGAAAATAAGCAAATAAAATAAGACAGGAGACAGAAGATGGCTGGATACTAGTTTAAGTGTTGGGGACAGAAGACAATAGGTCCCTGAATAGAGGGCTGGAAGTCCCTGGGAAAATGGACTCCTGGGGTAGAAAAGGCCATGAAGGCCCAGGGCCAAGTGGACTCAGGTAGAAGAGGGCCAGAAACCCCAGGAAGGTTGGCTGATTGTCACCGGTGGCTCAGCAGTCCCTCCTCAGCCCTCGGTGGCCTCGGGCAGGAGCTGCTCTCTGGATGTACAGGGCTGGGGTCTGCCGGAGCCGGAGATTACTGCTGTTCCCACACTAACAAGTTCTGCCTGGGACTCTGGAAGTAGGAACCATGGCTACTCACCCCGCGAACACCAACAATTAGGAGCACCATGATATCAGCTGAGCCCAAGTCCCTGGGCACTTGTCCACCATATAAGATCATGCTGACATTCTTCCGTTCTTCTGGGAAAAGACAAAAACAATCTAGGAACAATGATAGGAAAATAAAAGCATAAGTGTAACCCAGGAAAAATAAGATGTAAATCTAAGAAGAAAATAAGAATATGTAACTTTCAGCGAAATATTGATCTATTCAAAGACATGATTTTTTGTGTGTGTATGGAATTGGGGATTGAGCCCATGGGCATTCTACCTCTGAGCTATACCACCATCTCTTTTTTATTTTGAAACAGGATCTTACTAAGTTGCTGAGTGTCTCACTAAGTTTCTGAGGCTGGCTTTGAACCTGTGTTAGCCTCTCAAGTACTGGGACCATAGGCAGGCACCACCACTCCCAGTTATGAATTTTTTTAAAGGAGGAAAAAAAGAAACAAATACAGTAAACCAAAAATGTGAAATAAGATGAGAGGAAGAAACTTTTCTGTAACAATGATTATATGAGTAGACCATACTATTGATGTGCAAATCCTTAAGCTATTGAGTGACCCAAATGTGAAATAAGATGAGAGAAAGGAACTTTTATGTAACGATGATTATATAAGCAGACCATACTATTGGTGTGCAAATCCCTAAGTTATTGAGTGGCCCAGGGCAGTTATGTGGTGCAGGGATGTTTGCCAGTGTCTGGGTGCACACAGGCTGAGGATTCGTAGAAAAAGGAGGTGGGTCATGGCAGGTTCCCCACACCCCACTCTCCCATCCAGTGGTACATCCTATTGGAAATTCAAAGAATTCCCAAACTACAGAACCTACTTTTCCATCTTTAGAATGGTACATTTGTCCAGGAGAGAGGAAAGAGCTGTTTGAACAATTTGTTAACTTGATTTATAACTTCTAAGTATTTAGACTGGCTGTGTGTGTGCACGCGTACCTCTTTGATGGATGGCACTTGAGGACCTGTGAAGTGGAGACTTGGGGCACGTACTGAAAGCCTTGCAGGTGAACTGGACGAGGGTGTGAAAGAAGAGGGGTCCAGGACTGGCCACCAACGTGGCCGCCATTGCAAGAGACGGGAGGGCGCTAGTGCGGCAGATTTGGGAAGTGGTCAAGATTTCAATTTCTGTTTTGTTTTGTTTCTTGGTGTAGTGTAAATTATGCATCATACTGAGGTACAGAGTGCTTGCAGAGTGATAGGAATACACATGCACACAACTCTTGGAACACTTCCCTCCGGTCTCATCTCCTCCCTTCCTTCCCCTTCCTCCTACATGTCTTTGAGGTTGGCATTGGTAACAGGATTTCAATTTTGCTCAGAGGGCTTGGAAAGTATCCAGTGCAGCTGAAGAATGGGCAGTTGCCTACACAGACCTTCAGGTCAGGAGAGGCTGGGCAGGCACTGTGATGTGGAGAGGCGCTGGCAGAGACGGAAGCAAGCCACAGCTGCCACAGGAGCTTCTGCTACCAACTCTGTGACGACAGCCAGAGACAAGAAGAGGGGTGGGGACCACTGAGCCCAAGACTCACCAGCACCTGACTTTCTCCAACACCGCAGCACACGCAGGTACTGTAGGTGGATTTTGAGGGTCTAGTGCTGGGGTGGTGAGAAAATCTAGCACTATTCAAAGCTAACTGGAGTCCACAGAAATTCCTTGAAAACTTTTCATGTCAAATTGTTTCCTCTGTGTTCTGTGACAGAGAAGTTCAACTTTCATATAGAGTTCTTCAACAAATTTCAAATTTCTTTGCACAAAATTAAAATGAAAGGCTTGGTGTTGCTCTGGGTGTCCCTGTGCCTCTCCTTGGTAAGGCTGCACACAGACTTATTGTTCCAGAGAGAGAAGTCAGGGTTCCTGGATTGTTATTACACACTGCCAATGTTACCTGTTTCAGTCCTGTTTATTTGTTAACTACTATTTGCACTGAACAGTAGTGCCAGATTCTTTCCTGAGGCAGGCCTTGGGATACAGCCCCTGGCTCCAGGCATGGCCCCCTCCAGGCCTTGCCCGGTGTCCTGCCCTGCATCTCCAGAGCTTTCCCTGCAGTTGGGGAAGCCCTGTTCATCAGAACCCCCGAGGTAGGAGGTAAAGTTCCCAGAACCCGAGCCAATGGGAGCAGAGTACTGGCCCAGCACCTGCAGCGCTGCGGGCCCTGCCCTCAGTGGACTTCCCTAAACAGCTCATCCCTCCCAGGCCTCACAACCTTGTTCAAATGTCACCTTCCAACAGGGACTTGCAGAGCAACCTACCCTGGAAGCAAATATCCTCGCCTGTGTCAACACTCTCGCAACCTTCCTCCATACTATCATCTGACATTCTAGATATTTTATCTGTTTACTGTGTGTTAGCTCTCTCCCTTTACAAAGGATCCAGGAGGAGAGGAGTTTTGACTAGCTTGCAGACTGCTCTGTCCACTTTCACCAGCAATGGACTTGGCATAAACAGGTACCCCGAAATTTGTTGAGTGCAAAGTTTATATGACAGTATTTGTCTAACGGACATGGCCAGCAAAAAAATGCTTTTGATCCTTCAAGACTT
>PVLC010001967.1:74975-126734 GCA_004027655.1 Graphiurus murinus
TTTTTTTTTTTTTTTTTTTTTTTTTTTTTTTTTTTTTTTTTTTTTTTTTTTTTTTTTTTTATACTGGGGATTGACCCCAGGCCCAAGGGCTTTCTACCTATCCTTTTTTATTTTTTGTTTTGAAACAGGGTCTTGCTAGGTACCGGTTTGAGGACACTGCTGCAGCTGTCCTCAAATCTGCAATTCTCCTGTCTCAACCTTCCAAGTTCTAGGATTACAAACGTGAGCCACCACCCCCGGCTGCCTTGGCTAAATTTAATCCTCAGTTAGAGTAAGTTTTTATCCTATGAATTCAATAAATTCAATGTTTCTATTAACCAAAATTTTCAAGAAGTTACCAAATAATGAGAAATCATCCTAAATGAAGCAAATGATAGGATTGAACCCAGAGGCATTCTACCTCCGAGATATACCCTCAGCCCTATTTTTTATTCTTTATTTTGAAACAGGGTCTTACTAAGTTGCAGAGTACCTCACTAAGTAGCTGAGACTGGATGCAAACCTGGATCCTCCAGTCTCAGCTTCCCAAGTACTGAGATTACAAGTGTGCGAGACCACACCCAGCTTATTATAGCACAATTTAAGTGTGCTAAAACAGTACATTTGAATGTATGAAAATATATTTTTGTCTTTATTTTAAAGACCTCTGGCAAAACACTGGGGTAGATGTGGAAGCTTGGTAAAGCCAAGTCACTGCATGGCATGCGTCCACTGAATTTAGGGTGACCTTGTTTAGATCCATCCCAGCGATGATGAGGAGCGGACCACTCACAGTTCAGTGATACCTGAATTTTTTGTGTGTGTTTGTAGCACTGGGGGTTGAAACCAGGGGCATTCTACTTCCAAGCTACACTCCCAGCCCTCTTTTTATTTTTATTTTGAAACAAGGTCTCACCAGTTAATGAGAGTCTCACTCCTTGCGGAGGCTGTCCTTGAACCTGGGATTCTCCTGTCTCAGCCTCCCAAGTACTAGGATGACAAGGGTGCCCCACTACCCACCACGCCCAGCACTATCTGAATTTTAGAAGGAGACATTCTTAGGGACACAGATACAAGCACACTCCTCTCTACAGTTAGATTGTCCCGTGGGTGGCGGGTGCCCATCAGTGTTCTTAGTGTTGAAGGTTCCACGGAGGGGAAAGAGAGTTTAGATGCTGAGATATTTCTCCAGAGGTGATGGAAGAAAACCATCTGCCACCTTTTCGGTAAGAACACACTATTGCTTTGTCTCTTTCCGGGATACACATGTGGTAAATGGTAATTTCATTTCCTCACACATGCTCAGTGAGTGTTTCCAACTTTTAGAAACTGTTCCCTTCTTCCTAAGAAAATGAGTTCATATCCATCTTAAATATTTTCTTACCAATTCAATGAGGCTACCAAAACAACGGAATGAGTCATGGAATGAGTCCTCCAGACTCCAGGAAACACCTATAATTCTTGTTGATCAGAGTTCTTTTCCAGAGGAAGTCCCAGAATACATATTAGTCTAGAGAGTACTCCTAAGGTTTTCTAAAGAGCTATTAGTAAATATATATACAAACAAAATGAAGTTAGTAAAACTTGCTTCAGCACCTCTAGTAGGTCCCTTGTTCATTTGTTTATAAATACCTGTTGATTGGTCTAGTTATAGTTACAGCATTATTCCTATAGATAATATCATTTTGTTTTTAATTTCTTTTTCTCTCCCTCCAATTCTCCCAACCTCCTAAAAAAGGAACAGGTGTGATTTCACAACTAGTTTTTGTATTGGCCAAAGCATTTTATAGAGAAGACAACACAAACACAAGGGAATTTTGCCTTTTATCATAAACATGGTTGTTGAAGAATGATTACAGCATACTTTATACACCCAAGATTTACAGAAGCATAATGGAAATCCAAAATAGAAAGTTTTTTCTTCCTTTTCCTTTCATTTTTTTTTTTCTGCAAAGAAAAAAATAAAAAGTACTGTGACATCTTGACACAGTTACCCTTTTTTCTCTCAAAGAATGTGTGTGTGTGTGTGTGTGTGTGTGTGTGTGTGTGTGTTTAATTCCATCCTAGTGTTTTTCCATTTCTTTATAGAGTTTGTCTACTTCCGTCAGATAGGTTTTTTACAGATTTTTTTTTTACTTCATGGTTTTGTGGGAATAAAATTCTTAACCAATTATGTAAAGAGCATTTCCTGCAAAATTTCATGACTCCATGCAATTATGCATTTGGATACTGGTTGATAAGTCTACTATGAGAAACTGCAGGGCCTGCGTCTCTGCTTCACCCCAAATTCATTTCCTGTAAGGTGAAACTCTTGAAATACTTCAAGCAAAATAATCCCAAGAATACAACAAATGAGGTGCTGATCTCCTGGGAGAGCACTCTGCTCGCAGTTTGCCAGAAGTTCATTTCTAAGTAACACTGAGATAGAACCCTTGCCAAAAAAATTGCCATTTAATGCTTCAGCTGAAGAGTGATTTATTTTCAAAAATAT
Source organism: Graphiurus murinus (assembly GCA_004027655.1). Lineage (NCBI taxonomy): Eukaryota > Metazoa > Chordata > Mammalia > Rodentia > Gliridae > Graphiurus > Graphiurus murinus. The sequence goes on from PVLC010001967.1 coordinate 77,446, forward strand.
TTCCAGATGTTCAAGTTCACCTTCACTTTAAAAGTCTGCATTTAAAAAGCGAACGGCCTTGACTCACAGCTATTCTCTCAAGTTCTACCCTTTTGTTTAATATATTGAAAAAACGAGGTCTGTTTGTTTTACCTCCCGATCTTCTTGGCTCAGGAAATCCCTGTCATGGACATTCTGTGTGTCGAAGCTGAAGCAGGCTGGCGAGGCCCAGAGAAGAGGCTTGTGCCGCATCTGCTTCTAGTCTGCTCAACTCCAGGGAGGATTGCCGGCCTCCAGGACTCGTGAGAACTCCGGCTCCCACAGCCTCCCATCACCAAAGAAGGAAGAGGCCACACTGCCCGGCGACCTCTACGGTGCTGTGGTGCTCTCTGCGTCAACACGTTTCTGCAGACGTGTTCTAGTCAGAGTGGTTGACAGAATGAGACCATATGCATGTTCCACGGACTGCAGTTTTCAATCTTGGCTTTTGCTAGGACATACAATGGCTATAAAAGCGCCCCCCCCCCAATGGTTTATGTTTTCAATATAAGCAGGAAAAGATATTTCCCAGGGAGAATTTTAAAACTGCGTTTAATTTATTTACATTGAATACAAAGAAAATTTTACTCTCTTTCTGAGTTAGAGATACTAATCTCATTGCCTGATGGTTGCTTAAAAGTTTTTTAATATTAAATCTTGTAAAATGACGTTTCTCTGCAGATAGCCAGCTAGCAACCCATGGTTATGCCCTGGGTTGACTATTTATTGTAAATAGTACTCTCCTCCTTTGACATAACATGCCCATTGCTCTTGGAGTTAAATCCCAGTAGTAACAATTCCCCAGCTAGTCACTGTCTTCACAGTGCCACTTTAGCCTGACACGCAGGTCACAAATTTGTAGCTGTGTTCCTGTGGGCTGACTTCACCTGTGGGTCCTGTGAATCTGCTTAGATACTTGTCTGAGTTAGGACCCTAGAAAGTTTGGCAGGACAGTCAGCTGCCTAGTCTTCCAAGCCGAGTGGCTGCACATGAACTCATACCAGCAATACCATCTGTCTGCTGGGCAGGTTACTTCATGTCTCCCCCTTTGTAGAATGCCAGAATCACCCCTTCTCGCCACCGTGCTGAGCACTGAGGCACCAAAGCAGAGCGCTTAATAAGTGTTTGGCACTCAGGATATAGCATTTCATTGTTCTTACTATTATAATCATTCCTATTATTTTCGTCAACGATAGGCCACCTGAATTACCTATTGTGGAATTCTACAGTACATCACCTTCAATGAGAATTAATGACTTATAGAATAAAGCAAAGCCAGTATTCTTTTCTCAAACGGTATCTTTTTATTCAGCCCTTTGACATGTCGTCTTCACTTGGATGGCCTTAAGGCACTTCCCCTGTTCTGTTTGTGGGTGATTTTCATTGGAGACCTGCTGCAGGAGACTATGCTTCCTTTTTATGGATCAGATCGGAGTTAGAGAGACCCAGAACCCAGAGTCAGCTGACCGGTAGGGTTGAACGCGATTTCCTTCAAGTTTTCTCTGCTTTTAGTCTGTGTGTTACACCACTACCCTAAATCCCAGCTATCCTGCATCCCTGGATGGACCACAGAGTATTGGCTCTAAAACTGGAAGGTTCACTCCCAAGATTTTGCTGCCAGGGAGTCCGTGGCTGTCTGTGAAATGCAGAATGCCAGTGAACAATGCAGTGTCCATTTTCAGCTCTGGTGCCAAGCAGGAAGCAGCTCCCGTGCCAGCCCGACTTGAGACACCCACTCCTTTTCATGTCTGCCCCCGCTCGGCCCTGCGGGCTCCTGCTCCGTCTCAATTTCGTGGAGTTGTGCGCCCTGCACCTTTCCGCACACTCTTCAGATGTGAATGGTCCTGGATGAGGTCATCATTGAGCCCTCCTTTGTCTCTGGCTTGTCACTTCCTTTCAATAGGTCCAAGCGGATTTCCTTTCAGAATTTTACTAGGGAGATCCATCAGCCGCAGTCTTGGTAGGGTGGTGTGCCCGGCGGCACCTTTTATTCTATCACAATGTGTAAGAGTGCCACCTTTTACTTCAAAGCGATCCAGTGTAGAAAAAAGATTATGGGGTGGCACTGGGTCTCTGCCACCCGACAGGGTGAATGGAAAGTCTGATTTTACTGCCGCTGGGACCCTCTTAAGGAGACTTGTAGGAACAAGCGGATTTGCATCTCCCTGGCTCTGTGCTAACCCCTTTTGTCTGTTTTCCCAGTTGGAATTTGCCATGACACCTGGGATCCTTGCCAGTTCCCTTTTGCGTGGTTCCCCCAACCCTGCTGCTGATTTCAAGGCCACCTGCAGTTCTTTGAGGGAGTTTGAAACCTACATTCATCCCCGGGGCGCAGTGTTTCCTGCACTCTTGTCTGTAACCATGCTTTCTCGCATGTGAATGTGCCCGTCATGCTCCCTGCCAACCCATCTTGTTCAATACTGGCCGCTGTATTATCTTGGGAAGATGTAGCTGGTGAGGGAGTGACAGTCCTTTCCTGTCCACTGAGCCCTGGATAGTTTGGACTGCAGAGAAATGCTACCATGCATCCCTACCAACTTTTCTGTTCATCCACTTTGGACTGCTGCGGAATCAGAGCCAAACTCCAAGAGTGAATTTTCTATATATCCCATTGCTGATACAGTCATTCAAGTTTTTCCTGATTTGGGTGTATGGTTGTCTCTAGTAACATTACTAAGTTGTTGTTGATTTTTTTGTTTCAGTTTTTTTTTCTGGTACATCTTCATGGCCTTAAATCTTTTCATGGAACTTTAGTAGAGAGTAAGTCAAGCACCATCATAATGGTTTCAAGCTAACTTCAGATTCCTAGTTCAGTTAATACCTGGTGGAATTGCACTCTCTAACATTTCACTTAAGATTTCCAGTATGTTTTCAGATGTGAGGTGATTGTATGATTTTGTGTTAATCTTGTTGATCTGGCAAGTAATAAAAATGGACACTAGCATAAGCAAAAGGGGAAGACACCGGCCACACACCAGAGCCAGGGAAGAGCTCAGCAGCCATGCCTGAGGAAGTCTGGGTGGCTCCGAGGCTCTGAGGCAAGGCTCACGCATCATGGACCGACAGTTTTACTTTGTGAATTGCTGTGTCTCTAGATTCCCAAATGATGCGTTCCTGGCATGACATCCGACTGGCCCAATCTGAGTCGGGTACCCACTGACTGTACCGGGGACAGGACTGGCTACAGGAGACCTGGCTGTGGGCAGCAGTCTCTGTGGGCTCTATGGCTTTCAGAGAAGCAGCAATGGCCCTCAGGCAGCCCCATCATGGTGTCTCTTCTGTTTTCCTATGTGTGCTATCTCAGCTGCATGTTTTGTATCAGAACTATTTTCAAAATGTGGAACAGATCCTCTCATTATTTCTCACAGCCGTCTCCCACCAATTCTCTTTGTCTCACCTTTTGCTTCACGTTATATATTTCTTTTCTTCTGATTTACTGATTTCACTCACATAATCCCTCAGGCATGGAATAGGTATAGCTCAAAGCAAAAAATGGTCAAATCATGAAATAACTAAAGTTTTTATTAGCTCTATTCCCAGGTATATTAATCAGTCTTTGGTGCTGGAACCAAAGTACCTGACAAGAACAACTTACATGAGGAAGGATTTATGTTGGCTCGCAGTTACAGAGGATCCAGTAAATGGTTGGTGCGCTCCATTGCTCTGGGCCTGAGGCAAAGCAGAACATCATGGCGGAAGGCCATGGCAGAGGGAAGTTGCTCAGCTCATGGCAGCCGGGATAGTGTGGGGAGAGAAGCCAGAGACAAGAAACAGTCCCAAGGCCCAGCCCCAGCGATCTACTTCTTGTCATGCTCCATTCTCCCACTGTTTCCACTGCCTCCCAGTAGTCCATTCTGACTACTAATCAATCCATCAAATGGATTCATCACCGATGGAGTCAGATCCAGTCACTTTCCCAAAGCCTGAGCTCTGTTCACGACTGCACCCGGGATGAGCCTTTAAGGGGACACTCCAGATCTAAAAGGGAGCATTCTGCCCCATCTCCAAGCACCCAGGGCTGCAGCGTCCAGCCTCTGTTCTCCCTGGGCTGCCTCCACTCCTCCACACTCCAGACATAGCACTCTCTACAGGTCTGTCTGGCCCTGTTCCCACTCGCAGCAAGACCTGGGTGCCAGTCTCTTCTGCTTCTGCGTGAATCTAAATCCAAGGTGTCTAGTTGTATTATATATATAATATATGTATGTTATATAATATATATATATATATATATATATATATATATATATATGTATGTTTTACTCACAGAAGCAGGTCTCAACCCTGGCTGTTCATTGAAGTCATATAAAGATCATCTAAGCTGGGCATGGTGGCACACACTTGTAATCCCAGTACTTGGGAGGCTGAAACAGGAGGATCGCAGGTTCTCGGTCAGCCTTGGCAACTTAGTGAGGCTCCTGACAACTTAGTGAGACCCTGTTTCAAAATAAAGAATAAAAACAAAAGAGCTGGGGTGTAACTCAGAGGTAGAATGTCCCTGGGATCAATCTCTAGTACCACACACACACACACACACAAAGTAAATAAAGAATATCTGAAACACCCCTGCCTTTGTGCCCTCAAGTCCAGACAGAGACAGACTCACTGTCTCCTCCGACCATATCAGAACATCAGTCACCTCCTCCATTATTGGACCTGGATATCTCCTCCTGCTGGTATGTCCTGGGGCAATCAGATAATCCCATCAACTGAGCTTAGACAGAAGCCCCTATCCTTGATAACGCTTCTTTTTCATATTTTTTCCTCCAATTACCTGACTTTGCTCCTTGATTATGAATCTACACTCATTCTTGCTGGAGTTGAAGCCAACCTTCTCCCACCACAAGACCCCACCTGTCTGTCACAGCCTGTTGTATGAAATCAACCCTACCATCTTCAACAAGAGTCACAGACAAGTTGTTTCATTTATTTCTTTTTAGTGCATTGTTATTTTACATTATATTGGGATCTAAAGTGTCAGATAGAAGCATGTGCATACTTATATATTTCTTGGTGCTCTCCTAACAGGTCCCCCCCGCCCACACATGTCTTTGATATTAGAACTTGTAGCTTTGTGTACATTCATAGCATTGTGTCCACTATGACACACTTTATGGCTTCATCTTCCCTCCCTGACCTCCTCAGTCACTCCCCTGGAGTCTCTACTCTTCTACCTGATGTTGCCCTTATTTCTAAATCTGTCTAGCTTCCACATATAAGAGAAAATATACATCGTATAGTTTTTTGAGACTGGCTGTACTCACTTAGTATGATATTCTCCAGTTCCATCCATTTTCCTGCAAAAGGTGAGATTTTGTTCTTTTTTATGGCTGAGTAAAATTCTGTCATGTGTATATGCCAAAGTTCTGTGATCCATTCATCTGTTGAAGGAAACCTAGGCTGATTCCATACTGGGAATGGATCTGCCATAAGGCCCAGTGATTGTGCTCCTGAGCATCTTCCTAAAGTAAACGAAATCAAAATATTACAATGATACTTGCATAGCCATATTCAATAGGCAAGTTATGGAGCCAGCCTAGGTTTCCATCAACAGATGAATAGATCACAAGTTTTTCTTTAACATGCTAAGTATTCTGATTTTAGTGCCAGCAATGGTATGTTCTAATAACATTCTCAGTGACTTTAATGTACAGGATTAAGAGTCACCAACTTGATGCCTTATCAATGATCCTGTAAGGACAGAACCTTGTCTCCTGCTAAGGTAGTTTCCGGTAGAACCAATGCGATAGTATCCCAGACAGATGTTATACCAATCATCTTCTATAAAGGCAAGTCAATCCACAACTATTCTAGGGAATGACAAGTTTACTGGAGGGTACTGGGCTTTGCACATCGCTGGAGGAGATGGAGAGGTCAAGTCAGGAAGGGATGCTAGAGGGCTAGAGAAGTCCCTAGCCAGCCCTCCCAAGCCTGCGTGGACAGGAAGCAGAGGTTCAGGAGCCTCTAGGAAGTGGCCCCCCAGCAGTGGGGAGGGCCAGGAAGGCAGGTGGTGGAGGGGGCCCAAGGTACTGTGGTTCAGCAGCAGACAGTGGGAGGAAGAGGTGGGCTCTGATCTGAGAGGAAGACAAGTGGTACCACGGCCCCTCTGACCCCACACCCTGTAGTCAGGGCTAAGGTCAACTCTGCCTCCAGACCTCACAGAAATGTCTCTGTTGGCCAGTTATGACTGGGAGCAGTACAGAGGAGCTAAAATAACAGGGGTAGTTTTAGTCTAGCTAAGTTGATACCTCCAAGTGTCAGGAAGAATACACCGCAGGTTTGGAGACCCTGAACACAAAGTTTCCAGAGAGCTACTGTATTCTGCTCAGTTCATCTATGGATAAGGCTAGCCCTGTTGGAAACAACTTCTAACCCCCTCACACCCATGGGGATGGCAATTATGAAAAAAAAGGAAAGAAATGGTGTTGGCAGAAGTGTGGAAAACATTAGTGGGGATGTATAATAGCAGGGCAGCCGTGGAGAAGAGGATGGAGCTTCCCCTGGGAGTAAAACTAGAATCACCTGGGGGTCAAACAGGAACAGCCCAAGAGGTGGGAGCAGTCCAAGTGTCCATCAGTGGGTTAATGCATCAGGAAATACTCAAAGGAAACAAGATCAGCGCCTCAAAGAGATGCCTGCACTTCCATGTTTGTTGCAGCCCTATTTCCAATACCCAGGACGTGAAATAAATTCAAGTGTCCACCAGTGGACAACCAGAGACAAAATGTGTGATTCATATGCCCAGGGGAATATTATTCAGCCATTGAAAGATGGCATCCTGTCCTTGGAGAGAACAATGACTAGATTTGGAGGACAAATAACTTAGTTAAGTGAACTAAGCCAGGCACAGCAGGACACGTGCCACGTGGGCTTACTTATATGTGAACTCTAGGAGCGCTGATCTCACACAAGTTGAATGGTGGTTACCAGAGGAGAAACTGAGAGAGAGGAGGAGGAGGAGGACAGGACACTTTAATTGGGATAAATAACTTCAAGAATTCTGTTGTACAGTGTGGTGCAATTAACATATTATAGTTAACAGCAATATATGTGCATCCACCAGCATTCTTATAGCCATAATCTAAAGGCCTGACCACACATCACTTAGAGGAAGGAAGATTTATTTGCTCATGGGTTTTCCTTGGAGATATTGGGGTTCAGTCCACGTGAGCCCAGCATCTGGATCTCAGGGCATGGTGGCAGGAGACAGAGAGGGTGCACATGGACTGTGTTCTTTACAGTGTGGAGGCTGGAAATGAGAGAGAGAGAGAGAGAGAGAGAGACACACTCAAGGGAGGGAAAGAGGAGCCATCTACAATCCCCAAGGTCCACCTTCAGGGACCCACCTTCCCCAGCCATACCCTGCCGCCTAGGTCACCACAATCCACTGGGATTACAACCTTTATGACTCCAAACACCAATTTATGAGCTCTTCAAGGAACCATTCTATATCTAAGTATAACAATATGTTGTTCTTGGAAAATGATACAGTTAAGCATTCTCCCACAAAAAGAACTCTGTAAGGTAGTAATACATATATTAATAATATACATTTTTAATTCTATAATATATAAATACTTCAAACATTATGTTGATGTATACATATATATCTGTCAATTTTAGAAATAAGATAATACAAAATAAAAATATAAAATGTTTGCTGGTATTAAAACAAGAAATATGGTATATACATATATTGGAATATAACACAGCCTTGAAAAGGAAGGAAATTCTAGCACATTACTACAATGTAGATGAACCTTGAAGATATATACTAAAAGAAGTAAATCAGTATAAAGAGATAAATATTGTGTAATTCAACTTATATGAGGTAACTAGAGCAATCAGACTGTTTAAGGCAGAAAATAGAATAGTGATTACCAGGGGCTAGAAGGATGAGAACCGGGTGCTTAATGGGTACAGAGCTTCAGTTTCTGGAGATGGCTGCTAGTCATGGTGGCCCTTATATGTGAATGTACTTAATGCCAGTGAGCTGTGCACTGAAGCACGGTCATATACTACAATAAAAAAAATTTGTGGAAGAAGGGAACCTGTTTTATAAGATAAAGTGTCTCTTGACCTGATTAACTCCTTGTGTTCTTTGCTCTTCTGGGTGCAGGAAAAGTCACAGATAACTCAGAAAGCTAAATTTAATTTAATGAGCTCTTAGGATGGGAAGGGAGAAGAAGCAGAAGTAAAGAGAAAATACTCAGATGACCAGTGTGAGAGGAAATTGTCTCTGTGGCCTCAAGTTAACTGATTTGTGGAGAAGATGGAACCACTTGACCCACAAACCACCCAAGAAGAAAAATCAGCAAATTATTGTGAATGCTTTTTGGTTAAATACATATTGTTAAAAGAAAAATAAACACACAACTCCAAATCTACCCAGAGAAATCACACAACTTTCAAAGACTCAAAAAACCACTTTTGAAAAAAAAAAGTACATAGGACAAAAGATGTTAGGAGTTACTTCGGTATTTTTGCAAAACAAGATGTAAAGGATTACGTGGAAAAAAAAGCAATTAAACATGCTTGCAGTAGAGTAAAGCAATCAAACACGGAAAATCAATCTATTATTGTTTTAAGATTACAACTCTCTATTATATATGTTTATGCACACATATATATAAATATATATACATGCACATATATAAATATATATTATAAATATAGATGCACATATATAAATATATACACACATATATAAATATATATACACATATATATAAATATATGTACACACATACATATATATGTATGTGTATAAATATATACACATATATACATATAAATATATATACATATAAATATATATACACACATACATATATATGTATATGTATAAATATATATACACATATATATAAGTATATATATGTAAAATAAATGTAATAAAATATTACTGGAATTATCTTTAAGAGTAGGAATTACAGAAATTATTTTCACCTTTAGCATTCTTTAATCTTACGGGAGTTCTTAGCAATGCGAACACATTACGTTCATAATCAGAAACGCAGAAATGCTCTTCACACAGCGGCTCCGTCTTCCGGCCGGCTCCTGCGATGGGAATTTGGTGAGAAGAGGATCCTAACCCTTGTCCTCTTGGAGTGGCCGGGACTGCCCCTCCCAGGCCCGTGGGTCTGGGGGAGCCTGGCGCCCCTGCGGCTCATAACGGGGGCACCGAGGCGTGCGGCGTGCAGAGGGACTCACTGGCCCAGGCCCGGTCAGCGCGCTCACCCGCGCAGTGTCCACGGCCTGGCGGCCGGCCTGGAAAGCAAGAGGAAGACCTTTGTGGGCCGCACGAGGAATGCAGGGCACGCGGTGTGTGCGCCGGCTGCAGGGCGCTGCTCGGGCACAGAGCCAGAGGACCGCACAGCCTTGCTGATGTGCTGGTTTGTCGTGAGGGCCGCATTCAAGAGAGCCACTGTAGGGAAGCTCCTGGCCTGGTGCTCTGAGCTGCCTCTGAAGCCCCTGTCCACTGCCTGACAGGCTTTCTCCTTCTCCACTTTGGTTTGAGCCTATGTAGAGTTATAGTCATCTAGTTCTCTAGACAAGGCGAGGTCAGGAAAGCAAGACTGGCGGTGGCGCACGCTTGTAATCCCAGTACGTGGGAGGCTGAGACCGGAGGATCGCAGGTTCCTGGCCAGCTTCAGCTACTTAGTGAGGCCCTCCCCGTTTCAAATAAAGAATTAAAAATAGGGCTGGGGTGTAGCTCAGAGATAGAATGCCCCTGGGTTCAATCCCTAGTACAAAAAGAAAAAAAAAGTCAGAAAAGCACTTCTCGGAAATTGGTTTCCAAGTGTGTCTGGGGCCACCTTCCTGTGACTAACACGGCAGGGTGATCTGGTCCTCCCTGCATCATGGGATTGCTCCAGGAGCTGCAGAAACTCAGGTGCTGGGGTCCTGCCACCAAAGACTGAATGTGGAATGTGGATGGCTGGGGCTTTGGAGATCTCAGGAGGCCACATCTGGGGACCCTTGAAGGAAACCGAAACCAGCTACTACTGCTGCTGTTGGGATCAAGTATTGCTAGGGTGCTGCTGTCCAGAGGGCAAGGAGCCTACCAGCCAGTCCCCGCATCCTCCTCTTGCCCTCCACCCAGGCAGGCCCCCCAGGACCCACTGCCAAAAGAGAAAGGCAGTGGACAGTCACATTATGAGTGTATACGAGTAATCTCACAACTGCAGGATACAGGCAGACAGTTTGGAGCTGGGAACAATGGTTTAGTAGCATAGCAGGCCGAGTCCCACACCTGAGTTACCCATACTGTGCCCTTTAGTCAGTTCAGAAGCCAGATCTGACTATACACCTCCACTGCCAATGTTGGTTCCTGGGCCCTGGGCTCACCCCCTGCAGCCCTGCCTGCCTCACTGCGTGCCCAGCACTGTGCACTCCTGACCTCAGCTCACGCTGCTTTCTTCAGATAGACCCAGTCTCTTCCCCCATCTTTGCTTCCCCTCCCCCCCCCCCCCCCCCCCCCCCCCCCCCCCCCCCCCCCCCCCCCCCCCCCCCCCCCCCCCCCCCCCCCCCCCCCCCCCCCCCCTCCTCTTCCACACCCCACTGCAATGCTCACCCCCTCTGGCCTCTCTAAGTCAAACCCTTCAGTCTAAAGTCTCACAATGCCACACAGCAGTTCTTTACAATATTTACCACGGGTAGAAGTGCACTTGGGTTGGGCGAGTCCTTTGGTCACCTGCTCTCTGTCAACTAGGACACAGGCTGTCTCACTTTGTTTGCTTCTTATACCCTGGCATCTGACACTTTGTATGGTGTGGATATGTATTCAATAAAATGGGCACAATGTACCAGGGAGAATCCCGCCCCTAATTTTTCTTTGTCCACAAGGCTGAGTCCTACTGCCTTTGTTCACTGGTGCTTCACCAGTACCCAAGCAGTGGCTTCCCCACAGTCGATGCTCAGGGTTCTGGTTTAAAGGTGGAGGTTGCCCCAGGGGCCCAGGTGTCAAGTGTTGCTATTGAGATATGGTGTAACCTTTAAGAGGTGGGGCCTAGGGGGAGGTTTTCAGGTCACTGGGATGGTGTGACCCCAGCCCCTCATTCTTCCCTGTCTAGGACATGAGACAGACAACTTCACTCCATCAAGATGTGATCCTTTCCGTGGCCCTAAAAGTAATTGGTCTGCCCAGTCATGGACTAAAGCCTTCAAAACCATGAACCAAAGAAACCTTCCCCTTTGGGGCTGATTACCTCAGGTGTTTTATTATAGCGATGGAAATCTGACTAACCACTCAGTTAATATTTACAGAATGAGCATACAAAGTAGCCAAGGCTATACCAAGAAGAGTTGGGCATTGGGTTGATTAGGAGGTGACACTTCTTTTTGATTTCTTCTTGGCAATTGCTTCAACCTTGGGAACTTCTGTTACAATCACTGAGCAAAATGTGTAAGGCACACTTCCACCTGTTGCTCCCTTCACTAGGAAACCAGTCACAAAGGAGTCTATGACTAGGGGAGAGTCACTGTGCCCTTAGAATCCTCCACCTGGAGTCTGGGTACCAAAGTTCTCAAGAACGGACTGAGTTGATTCATGATCTCAGTCCTCAACCTCCTGCCTTTGGCTGGCTCAGTCTTTGCTTTGTCAATGTATTGCATGCATGTGACTAAATATTTCCCCTCCTCTCTCACCCATGAAGCCTAAACAGTTGCCTCAGCTTTTGACATCTTTTACTTCCAAGTTCCTAAATATGGATCCTGCCTTCAGACATAACAAAGACAAAATTTTAATGATGATCTCTTCCTAGGTAAAGAAAAAATAAACAGGCCATTTACACAAGAAGAAATATCCATAATCAACCTACATCAGCAGCATATTTTCTCCTCTGATAATCAAAGAAATGCATATAGAAACTATAAGGAGAGGCGGGTTTCCACCAATTAGACTAGACAATCTTTGTTAAATTATAATAGTGATAAGGAAAATGTGAGAAGACTGATCTCATATCCTGATTAAGGACTGTTTTAGTTCTGGGTAGTACCGGGTAGGCCAGTAGGGTTGGAGGAGCTGGTCCCTGGAGGTGTAGCCTGGAGATTCTATATGGCTCCTCTTCTCCCTACTCTTTCTCTCTCTTGCTTGCAGCCTCATGACGTGAGCATGGCCCATGTGCTCGCCCTCTCTCTGCTTCCTGCCACCATGCCTTGTGATACACGGTCCCCAGCCTCACGTGGACTAAACCCAAAAACCTAAGAAAATAAATCTTCTTTCCTCTAAGTTATGTGGTCAATCGTTTAGATTATAGCTGCAAGAATGCTGACCAGAACAAATACTAAAAAGTAAAATAAAGCTTCTGGAAAGCTATTTGACAATGTTTAAGAGGGGGCTTTAAAGTGTTTTATTCCTATTTCCAAGAAAAAAAAAACTTTTTTTTTACAGTACTGGGATGGGACCCAGAGCCTCACACATGCTAGGCAAGTGCTCTACCACTGAACTATATCTGTAGCCCCAAGAACACTTTTTTAAACAAAATATTATGGAAATGAAATTAGAAATACAGACAAAGATTAAATACAAATATAATTACTTTCAGAGAAAAAGTGGAATCCAGAATAACTAAATAGCCATAGAATTGACTGGGAAGGAATATGATGAATCCATGTACTTGTGAGATTTCTTTTTTAAACTTTTGAAACACTTTATGATACGGGCATGAAGAGAAACTATAGTAGGCTATATTTTAAGTGAGTTAAATTACTTCAACTTTCCAAAAATATATATAGAAAAGAACTAGGATAAAAAGACAATGAATGGGTGGTTACACTGTTTTATTTTATTTCATCTTCACCTTTTTTTTGTATATTCCAAATTTTCCTCACATACAATTATTAATAATTCAAAAGCAAGGAAAAAAAGAATTTTGCCTCAGGCTTATATAGTACTGGGAGTGCAAGCATATACGACCAAAATATCCAATGAAGACTATGTGCTAATTAGGTTATTGTCACAATTGTAAACATAAAAAATAAATACAAATTATGCTGGGTCTCCATGCTCGGAGCAGGTGCGCTCCTCCAGAGACCGGCCATGGCTCTGCTGGGACACACTGCTGCTGTCCTTGACACAATGCAGGCAGAAGAGCCACCCTCAGATGTGACCTGCCTTGTGGCCTTAGAAATAGGGTGTCCTTGGCTTATGGAGCCCCCACACCTCTCCACCTGAGAAGTCCATCGGGCAGTGTGGAGGAGAGACAGGAACTGTAGTTGGCAGGAAGTCAGAGACAAGCCACTGGGGACTCCATTAGGAAAGGTTTCTACTCACAGGGAGCCCAGGTCTAGGAACCCTGCACACCTTCTCCCAGTGCATGGTGGATTCTGGTCTCTTACATCCTATGTGCCAAAAGGCTCAGCATGGTGAGGCTTGGCTTGCTTGAGTTATTTCCTCTGCCTTTTCATAATTCTGAAAATTAAAACCAGCCAGATATTTTGAGATATGTCAATTAAATAAGCCTCTGTATTTCACAACCTTAAACTTCTCCCCCGTGGCACATTTGCTTATCGCCTGAGGTTGCTTTCCCGCAGGACCCCCATCCCTACCCTCTGTTCACCAGCCAGGGCCACGGTGAATACAATGCTGATGTCAGGTAGAGTTCCTTATGTTGTATGGATTTGAGGGGCGGGTGCCCCTGAGCTAGCCCAGACTTCACTGCAGTTGTCATGTCATACTGAATGGGGATCTGGAATAAAGCAGAACCTTCCAGTGAACTCTACGACCCCAACCAGCTCTGCCACACTCTTCATCAACACTGGCTTTCACCGAGACCTGTCTCACTCTGCACTGAAAATTATCCACAGATGTCCATGCATGCTCCTCCAATCAGAAAAGACCACTTTAATGCCAAGAGTTACTAGGAAATGGGGGTGGAAAGGTAAAAGAGACTGAATTACCTCACTATTGCACACCACCTTTGCACAACTACTCTTGGTTAAGCATTAAAATGCATATAAAACACTTGCTTTAGTCAATTTTCCATGACTATAACAAAATACCCAAGACAATCAACTTGAAAAAGAGGAAACATTCATTTGAGTTCACGGTTTCAGACATTTAGGTTCATGGTGCATTGGCCCCATTACTTTTGGGGCTTTGGTGAAGGGGAAATCTTATAGGATGGTGAGGCAGAGAAAGACACTCACCTCATGGTGGCTGGAGAGCAAAGAAAGAGGAAGAGAAGGAGTCAGGGTCTTGCTATGCCTTTGAAGGGGGCACTCCAATGACCTGACTTCTCTCTGCCAGGCCCTGGTTCTGAAGGTTCCAGCATCTCCCACCAGCAGCACCACAGGCTGGAGACCAGGCCGCCAACACATAGATCTTAGAGGGATAAACACTCCAGATGCAAACTACAGCAACGCTGCTTGAGTTATTATGATAGTGTCCTCAGCAGAATCTACTCTCCAATCACCCAACAACTCATCTACAAGTGCTTCCCTCATAGCCAGCCGAGCTCTGGGACCCAGCACAAAAGAGACACAGTCATTGCCAAGGGTCACTCCTTGCAAGAGATGAAGTAAGCCAAGCAGACAAGAAAAATAAAGGTACGTTAGAGAATGAGAACTGAAAGGAGAAAATCTAAGTGAGAAGGGTGTAGACGACATGGAAGGCTTGGAGTCCTAGATAGCAGGGCTCAGGAGGCCTCCTGGGACAAGCTGGGGGAATCTGGGGAGGCAGATTCGGCTCTGGGAAGAGACGAAGAGACGGCAGGGTCCTCTAAGCATGTGGACACAGAAGGCGCCTGCTCCAATGACACAGGAGGTGGCTGCAGATTCCGGACAGGGATGTGGCCTAGGCTTCAGTCCACTCCAGTCTTCGTTCCAGAGCCCTCCTCAGCTGCAGCTGTCTTGCTGGGGCCGCTGAGTCTGTGGGGTACCAGGCCTAACCTCATCTTTCTACTCAGTCATAGCTGGGGATTTTATGGTCTCCATTTAATTCTAGAGCCTCGCATGGATAGATAACTAGCCCAGAGCCAGAAAGCTGTTAATTGACCAAGCTACACCTTTCACAAATTAATGCATCTGCCGGAGACCTGCTAGGCCAATCTTGGAGACACAGAATCCAGTGGCTGAAGCCCTGCTTAATCCATGATTGAGGCTTTATTGGTGTAAGATTCCCAGTTTACCAAGGCGTTCACAGCGGCTCTCATTTGCTAAACACCACCATAAGAGAAGTGTTGTTGCCTTGACTCTAGAGAAGGGACTTGTGAAGGCACAGAATTGTAAATGGCCCGCCCAGCCCTACTTGTTTCTTCACGACCCTCCCTAGGCTGCAAGCCGGAGGTCACAGAAGCCAGAACAGGGCTGTAAACGGGGCTCTGAATTTGAGATTTTGAGAGTTCTAAGGCCAGGCTCAGGAGCTTCCTACAACCACCCTGGAGGAGAAACCCAGCAGGCTGGGCTCAGGCCCTGCTTTGCTCACTAGCTGACAGCCACGTCATGTTTGCTCTGCTCTCGACTCCTAATCCTTCATCCAGGCTCTGCCCCCACTGGTCCACCCACACCCTCGTCCCCAGCTTGACCCAGCTTCCATGACTAATCCAGCCCCACCCTGGGGATCCCGTCCCAGCCGCACTGCCCTTGGCAGGCTGGTCCCTCCACCGAACCTGCCTCTGCTCCAAGCTCCACCGCCCTTTGCTTCCCTCTGGTGGGCAGTGTTCACCCTGAACAGCTAGCCTCCTCCGGGCTGAAGTGCTTATTAAATGCACATCGCCAGGCCCCGCCCCAGAGCACCAACCTGAGTCCATCTGGGGTGCACCCTCAGAACCTGCATCTCCAGCATAGTTCCCGGAGGGGGATGGGGTGGGAGGGGAGGGCAACTTTCCCCACACTGACCGGAAGTCACCACTGCAGACCCACTAGCAGTCAGGAAGCAGGCGAGGTGTGTGCGGAGCCAGGGGGAGGCCCCATGCCCTGAAAACTGATCAAGAGGCCTGCATCCTCTAAAGGTGACACCAAAGCTCCACAGATGTAACAAATGCATATTATGTCACAAGGCTAATCCCTTAGGCCCTGCAGTCCACGTAAGAGAAAAGATAAAAGGCCAAGTATGGTGGTACCCGCTTGTAATCCTAGTACTTGGGAGGCTGAGACGGGAGGATCCAGGTTCGAGGCCAGCCTCAGCTACTTAGTGAGGCCTTCCACAACTTAGTTGAGACATGTTTAAAAATAAAGACAAAAAAATAGGGCTGAGGATGTAGCTCGGAGGTAGAATTCCCTTGGGTTCAATCCCCAGTACCACAAAAAAAAAAAAAAAAAAAGATAAATAGGGCAAGTTGAAGTAGCTTAGAATTCAGAATTCCAGGCTTCATTATGGTGTTTTTGAGGGGCTAGGCCCATCCAGGATTAAGTCCTGTTTACTCCAGGAAAGTCTCTCAAGCATGGTATGCTTCCAAGTCCATGACTAACGTACTCAAAAATCACAATCCTCTGCCCACAGTTTCAGACCTCCAACCATGTTTCAGGTACGTGCAACAAGGTGACTTGTTTATTTCACACAATCACCTGAGGACGCAGATTCCAGTATCCCACCCCCACCCCACTCCCTGCCCATTTTACAGATGTTAAAACTGGGATACAAAAGGGTTAAGTAACTTGCCAAAATCTCAGAGACAGGAAGTACGGAGGCTGAGATTCACACCCTAGCAATCTGACTTTACAGTCCACCCACACAGTGGTTGTGATGTATTTAAAAGCTAAGTATGAGAGTTTTTGTTGTTGTTTTTATTAAAAGTAATATAAACAACTGTATAAAAATTTAAAAGTAGCTGGGCATGTTGGCACAGGCCTGTAATCCTGTCACTGGGGAGCCTGAGACAGGACGATTTCAGGTCCAAGGCCAGCTGCAGCAACTTAGTGAGGCTCTGTCTCAAAATAAGAAATAAAATAAGTCTGGGAGTATAGCTCAGAGGTAGAATGCCCCTGTGTTCAACCTCCAGTATCCCCTCCAAAAAAACAAATTTAAAAAGTGACATTTCAAAAACATTTTCAATTACATCCTCACCACACAGACAACTACCATTTACCTCTTAGGATATTAACCATTTTGGTTTTCTTTTTTGATACAAATATACGGTACCTAACTGGGATATAGAAAATTATAAGCTTTATATAATGGTTCTTAGACATACAATCTACATATGAATATACAAAAATACATGCTCATTGAAAAAACTGAAACAAAGGGGAAGAAAAAATAAAAATCAGTCAAGACTTACTTCTAGATTCGAAACACATTCAAAGAGCTTCTGAGAATTAAGTAGAAGTTCAAAAGCGTGCTTATAGATGCATGGTAACAGGAGGACACACCATCACCTCCTCTCAACTCTTGATTTGCTTCTTTAT
Source organism: Graphiurus murinus (assembly GCA_004027655.1). NCBI lineage: Eukaryota > Metazoa > Chordata > Mammalia > Rodentia > Gliridae > Graphiurus > Graphiurus murinus. Next base: position 94,810 of record PVLC010001967.1, read on the forward strand.
GTTGACGTTTTTACTTCGTGTTCTTATGTTATCATTGACCTGCCTTTACATACATCAGATAGCCCACTTTGTATGTTAGTGGATTTCCTGTAGTGTAGACACCCTGAGAAGATACTCAATTTTCCTCATTCAATAATTTTCATCCTAATTCGGGATAACAAATACAGAGAGTTTATGGTGTTTGAAGAAGGATCTCACATACAGGTGGTAGACATGTGAGTTGTTTATTTCCCTAGAGGATCACAGGGGAATAGAGATATCTCATCTGAGTGTTTTACAGGGTTACTGCAATACTTATCGCATGCGCATGCTTTGAGCAGCTCACTTGGAGATTTCCTCTAACTTGCTGAAGGATTAATTTAGAGAAACATTTTTGCATTGCTATTCAGTTATGTTTAAGTGCATGTACCCTGATAATGATGCTTTTCAAAAAATATTTCTTGGAGCCAGGCATGGCTTCGCATGCCTGTAATCCCAGTACTTGGGAGGCTGAAACCAGAGGATCTCAGGTTCAAGGCCAGCCTCAGCAAATTGCTGGGACTGTTAGCAACTTAGTGAGACACTGTTTCCAACAACAATAACTACAACAAAATAGGACTGGAGGTGTAGTTCAGAGGCATAATGTCCCTGGATTTAACCCCAGCACCACACACACACACACACACACACACACACACACACACACACACACACAATATATATATATATATATATATATATATATATTCATATACATATATATATGAACTAATAATATTCCTTGGATATGAGTTCATGATGTTCCACAAAAAAGGGGTCTGTGGCCTGATAAGTTTTGCTAATCACCCTACATCCTCCACTCCACTGGATTTATGCAAGATCTGAGAACTTCTCCAGAGGAAAAGACAACTGAAGTAACTAGTGGCTGAATCCAGGGGCATTTTAACTCTGAACTATACCCCCAAGCCCTATTTTATTTTATTTTATTTATTATCTAGGAACAGGGTCTTGCTAAGTTGCTGAGAGCCTCACTAAATTGCTGAGGCAGCTTCAAACCTTCAATCTTCCTATATCGGCCTCCAAAATGCTGGGATTTTAAGCATGTGTCATCATGCCCAGTTAATTGTATCATAATTTTTTATCATTTTTTAATTTTTTTGTGGTATTGAATATTAAACCCAGAGGTATTCTACATCTGAGCTACATCCCCAACCCTTTTTTATTTTTTATTTTGGAACAAGGTCTCATTAAGTTGCTGAGGGCCTCACTAAATTTCTGAAGCTGTCTTCAAACCTGTGATCCTCCTGTCTCAGCCTCCCAAGTACTGGGATTATAGGTGTGAGCCACCATACCCCGCCACTTTGTACATCTCAATTAGTTTTTACTTTATTTAAGTTTTTTGTTTGTTTGTTTGTTTGTTTTGTGGTATTGGGGATTGAACTCAGGGACATTCTACCTCCGAGCTACACCCCCAGCCCAATTTTTATTCTTTATTTTGAAACAGGGTCTCACTAATTTGTGGAGGGCTTCGTAAGTAGCTGAGGCTGGCCACGAACCCGGATCCTCCAGTCTCAGCTTCCCAAGTACTGGGGTTACAAGTGCGCGCCACCACGCACAGCTATTTAAGGTATTTTTATACCTGTCTTTTACATGCTTTGCATTTGAGGAATTTTAGATTTCAACCTTCGCAACTCAGTCTTTATCTCTGAAATTTCTCGCATCCCTTGACAGCCTGCAGGACCCAGTCTAGTGAGTTAAGTGAGTTAAGCACACTTTAGTGTGCTGTGGCATTAGCAGCTGTGCTTGAGTCTCTCTTTCCTTGTTTCTTACATGCATCAGAACATCTGCCAAACTTCCAGGAAACAGAAGGGTCTCAAACACTACAGGCCTTCCTGCACCCTCGGAAATAAGATGCTTTTTCAAAGGAAACCCCCCTAGGTGGAAGAGAATTCTCTTCACACTTCTCTCCTCCAGCTTGTTCATATTCCACAGTGAGGAGAACTTGGCTTTGAAAAAAAGAACAGGCACCCAGGCCACCAAAGGGCAGACTGGACACAAAAGCCTGCTTGTCACCACAGAGTTGACTTTTCGTTCGCTATGTTTTGAAACTCAAATCCATTTGCTAAGGAGGCCTAATCATCTAAGAAGAACAGTCATGTGAAGAAACAAGATGCTGTCTTTGATTGATCTGTGAAAGCATCAGCTTACTGGAGTTCTAGCCAGCTCACAGGAAAAATGTGTTCCTGTTTCCTGCATGTCATTCCCACACTTCAAAATATGCCTTCAAAATCCCATACCCTGCATGAGACCAAATTCTTTGGCTTTTGGAAGGCTTTCTCCAGAGCCTGAAATTGATTCCCAGCAGCAGTTCCTCTGTGGCTTTGCTCAAACAAACTCGCAATCTTTTGGCTCAGGGCACCAGCAGTAATTGGAAAAAGATATCCACCGTCCTGTTCTGAGTTAGCCGGGGGAGGGGGAGCATTTTCTCTCCTGATCATTATTTCATGATACTGCAATTGTCTTTGGTCCCATGTGATCATGTTTATCATTTGCAATCAATCTTTTTGTTTTGTTTTGTTTGGCAATTTCCCTTTTCTTTATTTTTCAAGAATAATTTCAATAATATTGCTATATACATAATGGCATTGCCACATATAAACACATCAACATAATGTATATTTGTTATAGCTAGGTATTTACAACACGAAGGTATACAGTCATAAATATATACTTAGAAAGTTCCAAGGAATTTCAAATTTTCAAACACATGTAAATATGTGGTCTCGTAAGAGTTTTCTCTGTTATTTTAGGTGAGCAATAACTATGCAACTGAGAAAAAAACTAAAAAAAAAATACAACTAATTCCAATATGAAGCACAAAATGGTTTTGCTTTGTAAAATTCTATATTCTCTAGAATTATTACTTTGAGCTGTCACGGTCTGGGAAAGGGTTTTCTCAAAGAGAAGGCAAATGTGCAACTAGCTGAGAAAGAATGGGTTAGGAAATTCTGTGGCATCTGGAAATTTTTCCTGGTTTTGTCTTACTGTTAACTAGTTTTTATTCTTCTCAGGGAAGGAATACTTGCCTTGACATTTACTGAGCTATGACTGGAGGAGGAGTACTTTTTCTCCAATATATGTATGAAATTGTTTTAGTGATAGGGAAATCTTTCAGATATCAATAAATGTTTCAAGTTGGAAAACATTTTTTCCTTACCCTAAACAACATACCGATGGGCTGTTTAGAAATAGTCCATACATCTTTGGCTTGTGGCTCCCGTAAGTAATTCATAATAATTGAAATAAGTTATTAACCCATTGCTGCTTTAATATTATGCTATGTAGTAATGAGAGTGTTTTCCTTGAGATTTTCAATGAGCACTTTTAATAACAATAGTATCTTTTCTGTATTTATTGTATGCTGTGTTTGATACAGGGATACCTTCTTCTTCTTCTTCTTCTTCTTATTATTATTATTATTATTATTGTTATTGTTTTTTCTACTTCTCAAAAGAAGAAACCAAGACAGAGGTTAAATGATGTTCCAAAGGTCACAGCTGCTAAGAATGGAATAAGAATTCAAACGTGATTATATAACTCCCTTGGACTTCAATGACCACCTTCAAAAATACCACTCCTTTTGTAAAACAGCGATGTTTACTAAATTAATCCTTTAAAAACACTCAAAGCAAAGATGAACAAGGAAACTATGTATAGTATGCATTTGACATTGAGTAGTGTCTCTGAACAGAACTAACAATTGTGCTTGGATTTCAGAGGATGTGAGAATTGCTAACAAAGTGCTAGGGAAGTGTTTTATCAGATTGAAGTGTCTCCTAAGTCACTTGGCAATCACGCGTAAGTAGTCACTTAGTCATTTGCCATGTAGCTCAATTGCCCTAAGCCACGTATTTATTTTAATCTATGAATGAGATAGTGGTTTATCATCAACAGGTATTTACCAGTTCCTATAATTTTTAGACCTGCTGCTTCTGAGTGATTCTAAGTAGAATACAGCTAAAAATGAACAATATGAATTGGAAGAAGATACTCACTTTTGTCCAGGAGAGATACCCTGCTACAACTTGGTAGCAACCACACTCTGTGCTACCGTCTGTGGTGAAGCTTGGCATCGTGGCTTCTACATTGGAAACACACCCAGTATTCAACATCTGAGCACACACCTGACTCTGAATTTGAATCCTCCTGCAAGCCAGCAGCTGCCTCACCTGGATATCAACAGCAGCCTCCCACACTCTCCCTGGGACCCACCCTGTCCACATCATTCTCAAAGCTGAAACAGAGTGGCGGCCCTTACAAAATGTAAGTGACAGCATGCCTTGCTCGAGCTCTGTTCCTCCTCTCACCGGATGCTCACGTACTACAGCACCTCTGGCTATAGCCCCTCCCAGGCTCTGCTGCTGACTCCATTCCACCCCGGGCTTTGATAAGAGATACCAGGCCTTCCTAGATACCCCACAGCCACACATTAAACGCCCCTCCCAGTCCACCGTCATTTCCTTAGACTCTATAACATCCTGGATCAATTACATACTTGTTATTTCTGTGCACTATCTGTCTCAAACATTATCAGAATGTAAGCCTAAGCAAGCAGAGACTATTGTCTCTTTTGTCTGAGCACAACAGAACAGGGCTTGGAGAGTCATAGACACCAGCACATGTTTACTGAATGAACAAGTGAAGGAGTGAAAGACAGACCTCACCTACAGTTGAAGGCGAAGTCTAGTCATTCAACTTAACCCATGTTTGTGCAAGGCCCTCATGATAGTGGCAGACCCTTTTGATTTATGAGGGTTAGACCCACTGATATTTTCTGTATTCAAAGTTTAGACAGAAGACCTTATAAAAGTACGGATTAATTCATTTAAGAATGTAAAACTAGGCCCACTCTATGTTAAAATAAATACTTTTATAAGTAATTAAATTTTTAATAACAAAAAATGTAGTGGGAAAGGTGGTTTAATGATTTTGTGAGTCTCTTTAATGCCTGGGTTCAGAGTAGCAAGATAAATTCTTTAATTTGTTTTTGGTCCAATCTGTTGTGATATCATCCACCAGGGAGCGTTTGGGAAACCCTATTCAACACTCATGAAGAAAAAACTTGAGAAGACAACACTTCAGTATAATTCCAGAAGTCTTTCTCACCTGTGGACTCTGAAGGCGTTCTAGAAACACTTCCGATCCCAACTACCCAGAAATGCCCTTTGCGAACTATTGGGTTATGGGCGTTTTCTTCTTGAAGGTTCATAAAAACAGAAAACCCAAGAATTTCCACTTATCTCTTTCAACATCTGTTGTTTTGACAACCTGTATGGTAGGAAAACTTGAAAGGTGGAAATTAGGCTCTTTATCCCTTTCCCTTAGTCCTCAACTGAGGAAACAGTCTTAGAACAAAGGTTCTAAGGCTTGACGTGAGGCTAGAACTAGTGCCCGACTTGAGGAGCCGGACTCCCCGCAGGCTGTCGACAACTTGGAACCCAAGTGTATAAAGCACCCAGACTTCTTTGGAAAGCAGGGACTTAAACAAACTCAAGGCAGCAGACTTTTTCTTAGTTGTTATGAAAAATCTTTTTAAAAATCCTAGGAAACTAAAGTAAAAGGTGTCACCCAATTTTCATTAAAATACCCACAAACAGGAAAAATTTCATTAAAATACTCTTGAATCAGCACTGGAAACTAAAAATAATAGTCAACATATACCAAACATTGGAGGCGATTTTACTAAATGAATCACCCATTGGACCATATTTAAACACATCATTAATGGACAACATGTGCTCTGCTCTCAGAGGGAAAGCACTGGGAGCAACGAGTCTGCGGAGGAGACATGACCAACCCCCTGACGCACCTCCCTGACAAACTCCACTGCCCCCCACCTCCCTGACCAATCCCCCAGCCCCCCACCTCCCTGACCAACCCCACTCCCCCCAACCTCACCTCTAGGCACCACAGAAACACAATGGAGTCTGTCCCACAGCCCTTGGAGGGCTTTCATGGTCTCTGCAAACCCGGATCATGGAAACCCTGCCATCCATCTAATCAGAATCCAGTTTTTAGAAAGCAAAATGTTCAGTGTACCCCTAAAACATACAGAATCGAAGCGATCTGAGAGGCAGGCAATGGATGCAGAGCCCCAAGTTTAGATGACTGGAGCTGAAGGGACTCAGGAGGAGGAAGGTGTGCCTGGGGACAGTCCCAGGGGAATCTTGGGAAGCCCTCCTTCACCTTTGGGCACCTGGGGTCAGGGTCATGGTGAGGTGGTGGCGGGGGTCCTGAATCACATGATCACAGTTCAAACCCAGAAGCATCCCTTGCCCCAGCCTAGACCACAGCTGGCCTGTGGGCACGGACTGGAGGGTCCGTTGACATTGGGTCAGTACTTGCCAGGGCTACACCCAGGGGTCCCTCAGGGAGCTAAGCACGACCAGTGTGCGAGGACTATTCAAAAAGGAAAAAAAAAAAAAAACAGTCAGCCAGGAAGAACTTCTCTTTGCTCCAGGATAAACAAGCCTAAATGCTCCACATGCATGTCTAGACTAGACTGGCATTCTAATCCCTTCCTTCCTGCAACCCTCCATGAGAAGTCGCTGAGGAGGCGCTCTGGCAGGAATGCTCTCAGGCCTGCTGCCCTGCTTCCTGGCTCTTCTGGTCCCTCTGGCTGCCATCGCACAGGCTTGTCGCGCAGGGACATGTGTCATCCTTCGACGGCTTCCAGTCGACTTCCTCTGGCTCCGTGCACTGCAGTCTGTGAGTGAGAGGGGCCTCGTCCTGGGGACTCTTGAGGATTCCTGTCACAGCTCAGCTCTGGTCGGAGGCTACAGATCACAACCATTGGCAAGACAGAGTCAGGATTACACAGAACAGATCAATAAAAAATCTCCAACCCAATACCAGGTGTACAATACCTAGGACTTGAAGGGAATTTTTTGTCTCTAAAATAGATTTATTGCAGAAAACAGGAGAAAACTTAAAATGTATTTGCCCCAAGAGGAGTCTGTGTGGAACACAAAATCACAGGAACCAAATTAAAATGTTTAATGGAAAGAGAAAAGAACAAATTGGACACTGCAGATTGCTGTACTGCTGACGTGGGAGATCATGAGAAGTACTCTTGGATACAGAGTGAATGGAAGAAAATAAGAATAGAGAAAGATACTCCCAACATGCCCCATCAAGATAGTACCATACTGGTGTTACAAGCCAGTTCAAATCTGCCTCCACCCTGAAGCAATATCCTGATTTTCCTGAATTCTAAACCCCCAATGAAGTTTTATCGGCAAGCATCAATAATAATAGAATCTCTTATTTGTTTTTAGCCTGGGTCATCTAACCTGCAGATTCCCAGAGGCAGTGTGATTCCATGCAAGAATTCCCTGATGGGGAAACTGGGGAGGGGCAAGGGAGGCTGGGGGCTGGGAAAACCAGGATGTTCCCCTTGCCCTAGGTAAAAAAGAAAAGGTCGAGCAAGAGGGGGAGTTGGAAGCATCCTCCTATGCTGGGTGATTCTTGGAAGTTTCCAGAAGCCAGTTGTGAAGTCCAGAAGCGAAGGTGGTCAGGAGAGGTATCCCGCGTCTCCCAGGGCTGAGCAGTGCACAGCAACTGTGCCCCCGTGAAACTCAGTGCTACATTTCTGAGCACAGCAAAGTCCACGAGTAGGTTAACTGTCTATAGTTAGAGCTCTGTCAATCACAGTCTCATAGTCACCATGGTGTTTACTAAGAGCTAATATGACAATCAAGCATGCACCAAGTAGGCTCAGCACACAAACACCCAAGCTTGCAGTGCAAAAGCATTAGCCTTCCGTGTGCAGGGCTCAGGCTCCACATGTGAAGACAAGCCTAAGGGATATGCAATTACCCCAGAAAGTATGTCATTGTGGAAGCTGGTTGCACATGCTTGGGAACACAGAGGAATTAATGAGCTCTACCTGCAAAGTTGGAGACAGAGAAGTAGAGGGAATGAAGGATAAGATATGCAACCTAGGTACTCACACACAGATCAGTGTAAAGAGGACTCCTACCAGAGAGCAGCAACCTTTGTGTGACAGGCTGTCCCTTCTCTATCACTCTCATTAATGTTAGGCTTGTTGTATGAAATAGGAGCAGAAATGGCAGGCAGCCCTGCAGGGAGCGTTAGTAGCCAGGCTGTGGCTTACCATGCTCTCTCATCTCTCTGACTAAAAAAGGGTCCAGAGCCGGGTGTGTGGTGCACGCTTGTAATCCCAGCATTCAGGAGGCTGAGACCGGAGGATCCGGGTTCGCAGTCAGCCTCAGCTACCTAGTCAGGCACTCCTCAACTTAGTAAGACCCTGTTTCAAAAATAAAGACTAAAAAATAGGGCTGGGGGTGTAGCTCGGAGGTAGAATGCCCCTGGATTCAACCCCCAGTACCACAATAAATAAATAAATAAATAAGGGTTCAGGAAGCAGGCCTGCAGTCCTGTCCAGACGGCCAGTGGCAATGAACCTGGTAAGGAGCTAAACCACGGGTCACAGAAAAGGAGTGAGGAACCAGTCTTTGTGTTTATGACCCAGGAACAATTGCCACCACCACCACCACAGCACTACCTTCCTCGGCCTATCCTCACCTGCGCTCTGAGGAGAGAAGGCTCAGGGCACAACGGAGCACTGTGTTTCCAGGGAACCCTCTGGCCTCTGCTCCAGGGCCGGGGACAGGCTGTATTGTGGGCAGGGAGGGAGGGAGTGTGTGGGCAGGGAGAGGCACAGAGCAGAGTCTTTTTGGTGTGTCAAGGTATGGTGTGTACAGGTCATGGAGACCCCCGAGGATTCTAGGGAGAAGAGCCACAAGAACTTATTGTATATGGTGGTTAGGAAGTCTACATGCCTGCTCTGGTAACTGTCCCAAGAGCCTCTAAGGGCCATGTCAGAGAGGGGAGAGAGACAGAAGAAAGGGGTAGATTTCAGGACCTCTAGCCGATAGGCTGTGTGGGGAAAGGGAGAATTAAGAATGTGTGAGGGCCCCACCCCAGAGCACAGAAAGGTGAGAGCAGAGCGGCTTTGCTTGTGGGACACTGAATTTGAGGTTCCTTCAGGACACTCACGTGACATGCCCAAGAGGTTCTTGGAAAGAAGGTTAGGTGGTTTGTTTGAAAGCTTTCCTTTCCTTTCCTTTTCTGTTCTTTTTTTTTTTTTTTAATTTTTAAATTTATTTACTTTTGGTACTGAGGGTTGAACTCAGGGGTATTCTACCTCCAGGCTACATCCCTAGCCCATCTTTATTTTGAAACAGGGTCTTGCCAAGTTGCTGAGGCTGGGATCCTCGAACTTGGGATCCTCCTGTCTCAGCCTCCCAAGTACCAGGATTACAGATGTGTGCCACCAGGCCCAGATTCTTTCCTTCTTCCTTATTCGCTGGGCTGGGCCTGGAACCCAGCGCCTCAGCCCAGCCCCCACTGTTCTGATGCAGGCCCACACCACTACATACCGCCCTGCTGGGCCTGCGCACTCGTTTTCATTTGTGTCAAGGAACTTCTACATGTATTTTTTCTGGACTTCTCTGGTGTCACTTGTCATTCAAAGATGTGCTCTTCAGCCTCATGGATTTGTGTAATTTCTGAAGCTCCTTGTGCCGTGCACTCCTAGCCTCACGCCACCGTGAGCAGTCTCTGCCGGTCCTAGCTCTGGCCCTTGTTAGGGTTCTGATGCTGGCTGCATCCACAATGCAGACGCGCTGAAGTGCTTGTCCTCTGAAGTAGACGCTGGTGTGGACCCAAGCATCCCCCCGGGGGGGCGGCCAGGGATCATAGCACCCGTTCTGTGTCCTCTACAGCCTCTTGTCAGCAGCCCATGATCAAAAGATGTGGGCGATGGATGGAGGACCCGCAGGGGTGCAGGGGCAGCGGGAGCTTTGCTAGTGTTCCTCTGCTGCGCCTGTGGGTGTTTCCATCCAGCTGCAGGCCCTCAGACCTCTCCTAGCCTGCACACCTGGGAGGAGGCACAGCCAGGGCTCTGTCACCTGTCCCTTTCAGCCCTGGTGACACCAAGGATGGATGAGGAGTGGGTCATGGCCAGTGCTGGGCGAATTCCTCTTAGCTGAGCTGCTCATGAGGTCCGGGGAGGACAGAACATGGCCAGTTCCAGGTCATGTCCCCCTCCGGACCATCTTAGGCTATGCACTCTGAGGACAAGATGGCAGCAGGCTGCTGGCGCCCTCTTTCCCCCCTAGGCTGCAATCTGTTCTGCGGGCGCTTTAGTGCTGAGCCACCTTCGGTTCCTGGGGCAGCTCCCCTTGGGGTTCCAAGTGTGGGAATATGCCAGGGTTTCTGATCCTGCCCTCCGCCAGTCCAATTCAGACAATAGGTCCCTTCTCAAGATGGCTCTCCCAGGGGAACTGTGGATTCTTTCTCCAAAGCGGGGCTGCTGTGCAGATTCCAAGCTTCTTATCTATTTAGACTGCAAACCCGTGAGGATGGCGAAACACTCCACTAGCCAGAACTGACATCGCTTACACTGTTAAGAGTCCGCTGGGACTCCCGTTCAACTTCAACCCCGGGGTAGGGAAGCTGTGTTTGGGGACAGCTGGTGCCAGGGCATTTTGACTTCTTACTGTGCTGCTGTCTTGGACTCTGGGTTGAACAATGTCCCCGTGTTTCTCCTGTTGGCATCTACCTACCTGCTGCTCTGTTCTTCTTTGTGAGAAGCAGGTGGAGCCGGTACCTCTGTTCATCTCTATTCCCATCCTCCAATCACTCTAACAGCTGGATTTGGGAGATTTCCAGTCTATTTGCTTTCCAATGGAGTTACTGTAAGTTTAACCCGTTCAACAGGTTATGGACGAGGATGTGAATTGATACTCACATGGCTGAGCCCAAGTTCCATTTAGGACTCCAGATCTCCAGTACTTGGTACAGGTTTCCTTACTACATTCACTGGCCTCATTTATGAACTTTTTTATCTCTTTATTTTACTTTAACATGAGCACAAAGAGGTGAATTAATCTCAGTCCACATTACATTAGCACCTCTTCTGTTGTTGTGTTTTATTTAATTCTCCACCACTGACTCCCAGTTTCCCCTTGGTCATCCATCCTTATTTGTTGGATTTGTACACTGTTTATTGGTGTATTTGAAAAATGCATGTTTGGTGGGGGTGGGAGGTTTGTGGTTTTTAGTTTAGATCAGTCATGTTGAGTTATATTTCCATGTGTTCCGGGCTGGATTCTTCTGGTGCATGGACAACAGCTCTGCTGTGCACTTTTTACTTTGCAATGATTTCTCCCGGATGCCTTTCACTTTCTATCATTACAATGACTCTGTGTTGATGATCAGTTGACAGCTACCTCGGATCCTTTCGCAATCATTTCTTTGGGATATGCAAATAAAAGAATCGTATTCACAACACACATATTTTTTGTTATCTGACTCAGCACTGCCACATTTCTCCCTGAGTTGCTGCACCAGTTTACCGCTCATTATTTCACACAGGAGTGTTCTTGTGTCTCCACATGCTTGCTAACACTTGGCAAAGGTGCAGCAGGTAGTAGTAGTATTAACGCGTCAGTTTTAGTCACTAGTGGGTTTGAACACGTCTGCATGTGCTTATTTGACAGTGTTCCTCTTGCTGTACTTTCAGTGTCTATGATTTTCTAATTTGTTGAAGGTGGGGATTGATGTGGTATCTTTATTGTTATGACTCGTCTGCAGGAGTTTCTTTTGTGTTCTAGAGAGTGGCAGTGTATCATTTTTACACTTTTTGGTACTGACCCATGGTTCTCAGGTATTTTGTTCCTTTCTCCTGTTTTAAAAATTTTCTTAGATTTTCAGTCTAGAAATTTCTATTAGCATATTTTCCAGCACACTGATTCTTTCTTCAGCTGTGTCCAGTCTACCGATGAGCCCATCAAAGTCCATCTATTTCTTTGCCAGTTTTTTTAAAATTAATTTCCAGCATGATTTTTGAACTCTTTCTTAGCATTTCCATCTTTCTGCTTGATAGTCACCTGTCTTGGTCTGTTACTCACTTTTCCCCTGAGGGCCCTTTGCATATTAATCATAGTTACTTTAAACCACTGGTCTGACAATCCCTGAATCCCTGTCATATCTGAGTGTGATGCTGATGCTTGTTTTGTCTTTCCAAACTGTATTTTGCCTTTTAGCACGCTTACAATTCTTTACTGAAAACTAGACATCATGCATGAGGTAAAATGAATCGAGGTACATAGACCTTTAGTGTAAGGATTCATGCCTAGTTGGCTGGGAGTTGGGTTGTTTCTTCTTTTCTGTAGCTATAGGTGACAGAGACCAACATTTCCCTCTTGCCTTTGAGTTTCCCTAGAGACTCCTTATTAAGTAGAATTGGAGCCTTGAAATTTTTTTGCTGTTGTAATCCTCTGTTAGCACACAGGACCCCATCAATGTAGAGATGAGGAAAATTATTTAGGTCTCCATCTTCTGTGAGCTTCTGTCCCTGGACGGTGACCTTCACATGTGCTTGTTGCCTTCCTAACCACCCTCAAGTGAGACAGAAAGACTAAAGGATACTTTTCTTCTTCTATTTTGAGGGAAAGAAAGGACTAGAGTTGAGTTTTCCCCTTATTTCATGTCGGTTAGGCTCTGGCAAAACTCAGATTGTTTAGGCTTTGTCAAAATGGTTTTTCTTGAGAGAATATATCTGTTAAGAAATATAAAACACTCTGGTTACCTTTCACTTTTTTCTGCCAGAGCAAGCAGGGAAAATCATTATTCTATGTCACACTGATAACATAGAGGGGCTTATTAGGTAAAACTAAGGCTGGGGCCCTTCATTTGGCCACTTGTGCTTGGCCACACACAAGTTTTGTTATGCTGTCCTGGGCTTTGGGTGGCTTCTGCTCCCAGGAAGCTGTGACTCTCCACCTGCCTGGCTGTCTCGTCAGTTCTCAAGGGGCCAGTTTACCCTTTGAATTGAATTTCCTTATCTTTTTTGCAGTACTGGGGGTTGAACCCAGGGGCATTTTACCTCTGAGCTGTACCCCTAGCCCTATTTTTTATTCTTTATTTTTGAACAGTGTCCCGCTAAGTTGTGGAGAGCCTCACTAGGTAGCTGAGGCTGGCCGTGAACCTGCAATCCTCCAGTCTCGGTCTCCCCAATACTGGGATTTGAAGTGTGTGCCACCACACCTGGCTCATATTGAATCCCCTTATGGACTTAAGAAAAGTTGCTGATTCTTCATTCAGCTTTTCTGCTTGTGCTGAGGAAAGAAGTGAAGACTTCAGCATCCTTACATGTTAGACTGGATGTCACAAGTTACATATCACTTTTAGAGGCCATAAATATCTTTCCTCTATTCTAGCTTAGTTACTCAGATTTGCCCTTCATTGAATATAAGGCCTTAATTTGTACAAAATGTCATTGTTGCTATTTTGTCTTTGGGATGTTCTTTTAATATTTTTGTGCAAGATGACCTTTCCTTTCCCTAGTTGGAAATATATTCTTTGATTTTTTTTTTATGAACTTAGTAATTTTACCTTTCACATGTGGGACTGTAATCCATCGTACCCACCTTTTGATCTGCTGGTAAGGAATGAATTCATTTTGCTTTTCCCCATGCCAGTCCCGCAGAGTCTATGAAACAGTCCATTCTTTCCCACTTGGTCTATGGTGTATTACGTTTCCACTCATATGACCTGCTTCTCTTATGTCTCTATTCAACCCCATTGGTTCACTTGTCTGTTCCTATGCCAGTACTGCAGGATTTTAATACCATGTCCATATCCAGCAGAGCAGACCCCTCTTCTATATTTTATGTTGAAAGTGTTGGTAAATTTCATCTGAATTTATCTCTGTGCCTGGTTTCTCCCAGCGGTAACAAGAACAGGCGTGCAGAGATTTCTTTAAGGCAATGTTCCAAAGAAGCAAACATGCCCTTTCTTTGTTTGTAAGCACACAACTGTTAACCCAGCTTTCTTGGGCCTTGTGCTCCAGAATCTCGCTGCTGCGGTCCCTCTGTGAGCCTGTCACCTCTTCTCTACTCACCTGTAGCTAGGACTGTGCACTAAGACAGATGACTGAAGTCATGGATGGTAAGAAGAGAGACCTTCCACTGGGGACCCATCGTGGCTTCTCTAGTCTCACTCCATACAATGAGCCAGCCAGACTAAAATGCTCCACTCCTAGGGCCATCTAATGTGACCAACTTGTTTCCTGTGTGGAGTTCTGTCCATAGAGCAAGGGTGGAGAATCACAGGTCACACAGCTGCCTTCTCAGACCAAGCATCGGACCTTCTTAATGACTCAGTTCACTGCTTTAATTGCCTGCTATACCTGGTCACTTCTTTCAGTGAACAGGGCAGGTGAAGGCTCCACAGCAAATTCTGACAAAAATCTAAAGATGAGCTAGCTGCTTGTTTTGTTTCCAATGTTTGGATGGAATGCAATCCATTCTTCAAGTGATTGTCAATGCGAATCAGGACCTTACTTTGGGTCATAAGCTGGAATTTCTATTCTTGTCCATGGACAACTTTAGGTATCTTGGGTTTCAGTATTTAAGTTAAAACAAGGTATATTTCAAGGCCTACTGCAAATAGTTTGAGGCCAGAAAAGCTCTGAAAGCAGAGAAGGGACTGAATTAGAAGATGCAGTGGCCAGGCTGCCCTACTATTGACAAATGACTAAGTGATTCTGTACACACAGCTGCTGGAAGCAGGGCACGCAGGCAAGGCCGGCCAGGATGTTAACATGAGCCGTGGGTTGTTAAAGTTAATGTGTGGTTCCCTTGAAACCCAGGGGCTGCTCCCAGATAGCAGAAGTATTCATCAAATGGTAGTTGCATGAGAAAAGAGGGAATATCACATTGCTTTCTACTAAGAAAAAAAAAAATAAGAGCACATCAAGATAACATATTTATAATAAGTAATATGGTTACACTATTTTAATGTCTTATTATACAACAGCCCGAGAAAATATCCATTGAGAATTGTGGGCGGTGTGTGTGTATCTGAATGTTCCTTACAGTGTGGTAAGGTAAGATAGTTGTTTTTTTGGTACTGGAGATTGAATTCAGGGGCATTCTACCTCCGAGCTACACACCAAGCCCTATTTTTATTCTTTATTTTGAAACAGGGTCTCACTAAGTTGCGGAGTGCCTCAGTAGGTAGCTGAGGCTGGCCTCGAACCGAGATCCTCTGGTCTCAGCCTCCCTAGTACTGGGATTACAAGCACTACACCCAGCTTGTAAGATAGTTCTTTTGCAGACTTATTAGAACTTTGGCCCTGGAGGAGAAGTCCAGGTCTTGAAGAACCTTCTGTTCTAGGTGGACAGGTTCTCATGTAAGCCAGGCAGAATGAGTGCCTTTTGCTTTCTTCATTCGGATGAAGGGAAACTAAGTCAGAAAGGAATTTCAGGTCCAGTCAGGTCCCCTGGAGACCAGAGTGAGTTTTCATCATCCAAAGTGACTGTTCATGGAGCCTTCACATTTAAATCCTAATTCAAGAACGTGGAAAAATCTACGCACCAAGAAGATCTTCTTTATAGTACTACTGATTGATTTATTTGGTACTGCGGATCAAACCCAGTGGTATTCTACTTTCAAGCTACACCCCCAACCCTTTTCATTTATTTATTTTTTTAAAGCAGGATCTCACTAAAAGTTGCTGAGTCTGGTCTCAAACCTGCCATCCTTCGGTCTCAGATTCCCAAATGCTGGATTACAGGCATGTACCACCCACCGCACCCAGCTTAAAACACTATTTATAATAGTGATACTTGAAAACAGTGCAAATATCCAACCACACAGAAATTATTATTATTATTATTATTATTATTATTATTAATTGATTAATTAAAATGGCATTTTAAGAAGCTGTACAAGCTGGGCTTGGTGGCGCATGCTTGTAATCCCAGTACTTGGGAGGCTGAGACAGGAAGATCTGGGTTCGCACACAGCCTCAGCTAGCTAGTGAGGCCCTCTGCAGCTTAGTGAGACTCTGTTTCAAAATAAAGAGTAAAAAATTGAACTGGGGGTATAGCTCAGAGGTAGAATATCCCTGGGTTCAATCCCTAGTACCACCACCACCAAAAAAAAAAAAGAAGCTGTACAAAAGGTTGTTTTAAAATACAAATGATGCCGGGCGTGGTGGCGCACGCTTGTAATCCCAGCATTCGGGAGGCTGAGACCGGAGGATCCGGGTTCGCGGCCAGCCTCAGCTACCTAGTGAGGCACTCCGCAACTTAGTGAGACCCGGTTTCAAAATAAAGAATAAAAAATAGGGCTGGGGGTATAGCTCGGAGGTAGAACGCCCCTGAATTCAATCCCCAGTACCGCAAAAAAAAAAAAAAAAAAAATACAAATGATGACAAAAGGAAATATCTTCCCTCCATGCACATCCTTCAGTGCCTCCCCGCCCCGTGGGGTCTCCTGACTGCCACCCCAGCACCCAGCGGGGAGCTCATTGTGCCGTAAGGGCAAGGCAAGGCTATGGTCAAGGTACACCAGGAAGCCAAAGAGTCCTCAGTGTCAGAGATCAGATGAGGGCCCAAGGCAAAAGGTGACTCACTTAGGGCAGAAACCAGGAGGGGGAAGAAGAAATGGAGGCCCCTCATTCTTCAGTGCCGGAAGCTGATCAAGAACATTCCCAGAATTATGTCTCAGAGAACACACCATTGAGTTACTCTAGCCTTTTTGGAGGACACAACTCACTGGGTGGGCACTGAGCATCCTGGTCAGTTCATGGGAGGCAGCCCAACCTCCTCTCCACTGATCACTTTCCTGTGGACAGACAGGCAGAGAGCACCTACTCCGTTGCCCTGGACAGAGAATGAGACTGCTCACTAATCGGGAGGTAGCAACAGTGGCCACACACGCTAGTGTGAAGGGGGTAAATGTCACCATTTGTCACCATGCAACTTCTGCAATATATGCTTATTAGATCTGGGGACTCCTTTGGTATACTACTGAATGCAGAATGGCAGTTTGGGGTTTTATTACAAACGAAGTAGCAACAGAGAAAGAAGCTAGGGATCTCTCTTTCAAGACTGACCAAAGGTCTCAAATTTTACCCTGGCTGCAAGCTAACAAATTAGCCCACCACAGTGTCTTGGATGCCAGCAGAAGATACGAGATGCTTGGGTCAGAACCATAAACTTTATGACGCAAGCCCAGCAAACAGCATAGTCGTATCAGGTTCCCTTTACACTCAATTCCCACAGGGTAATAGGGGGACCAAGTGGACGTGGTACATGCTATGGATTTACATCCATGCCAGAGAATGCCAAACTTAAAGAACCCCAGTGTTTATAAGAGGACTGTAGTCAAACCTGCCTGTCCCTTTCCCCAAAGACAACATTATCTTTGTCATAGTGGACAGCAAACAAAGAGACACATTATCTCTACCCTGCCTGGCTGTTTGCTATACAAACATCCTTGAGGAGATAATCCAGGCCCTAGACTACTCAGAAGAATGATCTCTAAAGAATGACAAAACTAGCAATAATCCATGCTAGGAGAAGGCAGTATCATTCATTACCAATTAATCATTAGCTTGTAGCTAATTGTAACCAAGTTACAATCTGTAGGATCATGCATCAATTAAAGAACATCTCTTATGCAATTTCTTGTTAAATACAACAAATTACTTCCCATATAAGGGAAAATGTCACCCTTGACTAGATGGGACTGAAGAAATTGTTGTAACTGAGATTTATCCCTGTTCTACAGATGCAAACATACAATCAGTAGTTAACCCTATAGTCTTGGGTGGAATTACCCATAGAGTATAAGTAATGGAAGGCCAAGATGAGAAGCCAACTGAGTGCCTATAAGGGCCTTAGTCAAATCCTGGATCATCTCCTCAACACTGCTGCTAAGATTACACTTGTACATTTAATAAGGATGTGTGTGTGTGTGTGTGTGTGTGTGTGTGTGTGTTACTGGGAATAGAACCCAGGGGCCTTCTATGTCTGAGCTATACCTCTATCCGTATTTTTATTTTTATTTTTAAAATAGGGTCTCATTATATTGATGAGAGTCTCTCTTCTTGCTAGGGCTGTCCTCGAAGCTTTGATCCTCCTGTCTCAGCCTCCCAAGTACAGCATTATAGGCATGGACCACCACACCAGGCTCCTAATAAAGATTTTCTAGGAAAAAAATCTGAGCTTAAAGCTAATTCTACTCCTAAATGTTTATGTTTTCTTTTCTGCTCTATGAATACCTTTACTGAAGAATGACATAATTTGAAAAAATATTTAGGTGCACAGGATAATGAGTTACCAAAAAAGGGACACATCATGAAATCAGAACTCAGTTGAGACTTAGAGCATGCCGGTACTCCTGGTGCCCTTTAAACTTCCCTTCAGCCAGTCTGTTGTATCTCCTTCCAAAGGTGACTGCTGTTCTGACTTCTGACATCATTGACTGGGCTTATCATCATTTGAACCTTATATAATGGCATTACGTGATATACATTTCTCATGACTGGCTTCTTTCTTTCGATATCATGTTTGTGCAATTGATGGTCTTATATTG
The DNA here is from genome assembly GCA_004027655.1 of Graphiurus murinus. Classification (NCBI taxonomy): domain Eukaryota; kingdom Metazoa; phylum Chordata; class Mammalia; order Rodentia; family Gliridae; genus Graphiurus; species Graphiurus murinus. The sequence goes on from PVLC010001967.1 coordinate 113,269, forward strand.
TGTGCAGCATAATTAGTTCATCCTAATTACTGAGTACTATTCCATTGCATGTATATATCATACCTTACTTATTCATTATCATATGTTGGTGGAACTTTTATTTACTTTCAGGGTTTAACTATTGAAGATAATGCTGCTCTAAATATTCTTATTCACATCTTTTGACATATGTTTGTGTGTGTTAGTCAGCTTTGCGTTGCTCTGACCAAAATCCCTGACAAGAACAACTTAGAAAAGGCCCATGGATTCAGAGGTTCAGTCCATAGTCAGCCAGCTCTAAGGCAGAATATCATGGTGGAGCAGAGATGCTTAGTTCATGGCAGCTGGGAATCAGAAAGAGAGAGAGAGAGAGAAAGGGCTAAGGAGCCAATATAGTCCTGAAGACCATGTCCCCAGCAGGAAAAACACTTAAAAGTACCTATATATGATCATAGATAATAAAATCACAATATGTAAATAAAAGAGAATATCAGGCTGGGTGTGTTGGTGCACGCTTGTAATCCCAGTACTTGGGAGGCTGAGACCGGAGGATCCGGTCAGCCTCAGCTACTTAGTGAGGCCCTCCACAACTTAGTGAGACCCTGTTTCAAAATAAAGAATAAAAAATAGGACTGGGTGAAGCTCAGAGGTAGAATGCCCCTGGGTTCAATCTCCAGTACCACAAAAAAAAAAAAAAAGAGAGATTATTATACAATCTTGAACAGGGCATAGGCCCAACACTTCAACACATAGGCACAGGTGAAAACTTTCTCAACAAGACCCCCAAAGCACAAGCAACTCAAAGGAAGATCAATATATAGGATTGCATTAAACTGAAGAACGTCTGTGCAGCAAAGGAAACTATCAAGAGCCTCAACAGAGAGCCCACAGAGTGGGAGAAAATTTTTGTCAGCTACTCTTCTGATAGAGGACTAATATCTAGGATATACAGAGAACTCAAGAAACTCACAGCTAAAAAAACAAATAACCCAATCAAAAATAGGCAAAGGATCTAAATAGACACTTCACAAAAGAAGAAATACAAATGGCCAATAAATGTATGAGGAAATATTCAACATCATTAGCAATCAGAGAGATGCAAATCAAAACTACCTTGAGATTTTACCTAACTCCAATCAGAATGGCAACTATCAAGAACACAAACAACAACGAATGCTGGCGAGGGTGTGGAGAAGTGGGAACCCTAATACATTGCTGGTGGGATTGTAGATTAGTGCAACCATTTTGGAAAACAGTATGGAGGATCCTCAGACAAATGGGAATGAACCTACCATATGATCCAGCAATACCACTTCTGGGTATCTACCCAAAAGAATGCAAACCAAACTATCAGACCAATGCATGTGTATCTATGTTTATAGCTGCACAATTCACAATTGCCAAACTATGGAACCAGCCAAGATGTCCATCAACAGATGAATGGATTACAAAACTATGGGATATATACACAATGGAATTTTACTCAGTCATAAAGAAGAAAAAAATCATGTTATTTGCAGGGAAATGGATGGAACTGGAAAACATGTTAAGTGAAATTAGTCAGTCACAAAAAGTAAAAAATCATATATTCTCCCTAATATATGGAAGCTAGGGAGAAAAAGGTACATAAGAGGGACTCCAGATGAAGGACAAACCTTAGATGAGCAAAGAATTTGACTTAACAGAAGGTGATGGAGGGAGGGGAGACACCCTAATGCACATGCTGTACTTTCAGGAATATATCAAAGTCAATCACTTAACTGAACTTGAGAAGGACGGAGGGTGAGGGAAGTGGGGTGGGAATTGGGGAAGGGTTAAATGAGAAATGTGTACATGTATGCCTTTTTCAGCTTGTACCTAACAAAGATGTATGATTAAAGTGCACCAATTTAAAAAATAAAATAAAATATAAAAGAGAAAAAAAGTACATTTATCAAGTATCTCTCATATGGCTTGAAATAACACTACATGTCAGAAGGAAAATTTAAAGGATGTATAGTATGAACTGATAGCCTCAAAAATGAATACAAAAAGCTCTTGAAATGTATTCCAGATGTTAATATTAGTTTCCTGGGTGGATATGTGATAGATATTTTTTCTTTGCACTTTTAGTTTCAATTGTTTCCCAAATTTTCTGAGCACACATTTCTTTTCTAATCATAAACAACCAGGATGACTCACATTAAAATTAATTCTAGTAAATTATTTATCCAGAATAAGATAGACAATCTTGGTTACTCTAACTTTCATGTAATTAAATATTTGTGATATACCATATGCTCTAAATAGAGTGACTTTCAGGAATAACATCACAGGCTAACTATACATTATACAAACACAGAGCCAGCCATTTTTCTCTTACAAACCAAGAGGCTTCTCGCTGCCGCACTTTTGCAGGGTTACAATGACAGGCATCCATTATCATCCTATCAGAACATTTTAATTGCTTTTTCTTATTCTTCCAAGGAAGTGGTCTTGCTCATGGTGCCTTCAGCCCTTCACACGTGATTGTCCATCAGTTCATCCACACTTCGTTTAAGATAAACCATTTGACATTTTGAAAATGGGTCACAGGCACAGACAAGGGGTAAATTCTGCAGCCACCCCTGAAGGCTAGGACCTGAACACAGGTCTGCCCTGAGCTCTTTGCCCCGCATTCCAGGGGCCTCTTTCTTGCCCTCAGCAGATTGTGCTGGGAAGGACGAGGGAGTGATAACAATCCAATGGTTTGATAGAATTTGTTTAGTCACACAGAGATGAGTAACCTGCATTTTTCGTTCTGTTTTGGTACATGACACACTGGTCTAGGCGAAGGCCTGGGGACTTGTCTCTGAGGAAGTTGTAGAACGTTCCATATGTGAGGTCATCTTGTCCCTGTATCTCAAAGACATTTTTCTTTCTGAAATCTTGGCTTCCCAAGAGGATAGCTGAACATAAAATCATAGAAACAAAAGATGGTCTCACTCAATCTCTTCATTTTACAACTGCAAGAGAAAACAGAGTGCTCCCAGAGGTGAGAGCCCACCACGTTGCAAAACTAGAGCAGCAGGCAGGTCCCTCCGAGTCCTTGGAGGTCCTCCACAACTGTGAAATCATCAGAAACAGGATGTTAGGACGGGACAAATCTTCACGCACTGGTCACCTGGGAGGAGCTGGCTCAGCAGAGAGTTCCGCCCGTAGTCTCTGGTGGCCCCCAGGAAGGGTTCCACAGATTGAAGGAAGTACACAAGGAGGCTTTTGCTTGTGATTGGTCAGTGAGGTGGTCGGTTCATTTCACAGGAGTCCTGAACCCCTTTTTATCTCCATTGATCTGTACGAGGGACACTTAGAAAACACTGTGCAGTCAGCTTTCGATATCCAGGATCTCACATCCATGCATTCAACCAACTGTGGACCACAAATAGTGTCTAGACTTACTCTATTGCTAACATGTACAGCTTAGGTAGGCCTACAATGTCCACAACTGCACTGAACATACAGATTTTTTTCTTGTCATGATTCTCTAAACAGCACAGTGCAACAACTCTTTACATGGCATTTACATTATCTTAGGTATAAACCATTTGACTTTTTTTTTTTTTTTTTGGTACTAGGGATTGAACCCAGAGACATTCTAACTTTGAGTTACACCCCCAGCACAATTTTTTCTTATTTGGAAACAGGTTGTCACTAGGTTGACAAGTGTCTCACTACTTACTGAGGCTGTCCTCGAACCTGCGATCCTTCTGTCTCAGCCTCCCAAGTACTAACATTGGAGGTGTGTGCCACCATGCCCAGCTTCCATTGACATTTTGAAAATGGGTCACAGAGGCACAAACAAGGGGTCATTTTGCTGAATCTGCAGCACTTCCTGAAGGCTGGGACCTGAGCACAGGTCTGCCCTGAGCTCTTTGCCCCAAATTCCAGGGCCCTCTCTGCTGTCCTCCGCAGATTGTGCTGGGAAGGACGAGGGAGCAGTAATGATCCAATGGTTTGATAGAATTCCTTTAGTCACTCGAGGATGAGTAACCTGCCTCTCTCTTTCTGTACTGGTCCCACGACACGTCGCTGTACCTCGTGGGCTCCTGGGCAGTGACCTGCTGGCCTTGCTTTCCTGCCGTTTCCTTCAGGGATCTCACCCCCAGCTCCCCTGGTGTCCTCACGTGGGTCCTGACACAGAGTCTTTAGCGGCTGCCTCACTCTCCTTGTTCTGCTCAACAAGGACCTTGGTCGTGGGAGCCAACCAGGAGGGGGCAGACGGTGAGCTGAACAGGGACCTGCTTCCTTCTGCACTCCACAGAGTGTCCAGCCCGGCCAAGAGGACACTGACGAGCCTGAGACGCGGTGCCACAGACCAAGGGACAAATGCCCAGAAGGACTCTAGACCTGTCTCTCACTGAACTGAGAGGTAGAAGAAGAAAACAAAAGAGCTGGTGGGCACAAATGGTATCTCCTGCTCCCAGGGAGACTGGAGAAGGTTTTAGGATCTTCCTTCTGGCCCAGGCAGCAACCCTACTGTCAACAGCCTAGCAGAACTTCCTCTGACCCCAACTGATCAACACAACCGGGGACGAGGCACTGCAAGGCCACGGTGTTAAAAAGCCGGGCACTGATAGATGCCCAGTTTAAAAATGAAGACACAAAACCATATACATGTTTCTGATACCACTGACAAAGTATTTGTGTACAAATAAAGGTGGAAATAAATATCAACAGGAGTCATAAGTGTTATGAGGAGTATGTGGGTGAGTAGAAAGTAATGATTGCATAGTAGCTATATTTAAGCTGAATACAACTTAAAATGAATTATGTTTTGTCAAATTCCAGTGGATCGTCTATAACAAAAGAACCATTCTGTTGGTGGAGCATGCTTGCAATCCCAGTACTTGGGAGGCTGAGACAGGAGGATCGCAGGTTCACAGCCAGCCTCAGCTATTTAGTGAGACCCTGTTTCAAAATAAAGAATAAAAAATAGGGCTGGGGGAGTAGCTCAGAGGTAGAATGTCCCTGTGTTCAATCCCCAGTACCACAAAAGATAAATAAATAAATAAATAAATAAATAAATAAATAAATAAATAAATAAATTCTCACTCGATTGTATTATGAAGCATAAATATATATGAAGCATATTTCTAAAGGAAAAAGCATAAACAGTTATCCTTTTAAAATCCCCTAAAAACAGCTGTAAGACAAGGGAGTGGAGGCTCCCTGCTCAGGGCCCCTCTACCCCTCAGCCCTGCTCAGATGCAGCCCATGAGACAATACGCACCAACTCAACGCAATCCATGTGCTGTAGATGCAGAGACTGACCAAAATTTCCATCCTTTCTCCTCTCTTCTTTTATGGAACCCTTCAGCTCCTAAAGGTAGTATTTGACACCCACTCAGTGCTGTCTACTATGTCTTATGCAAGGCATCTCATTTAATCCTTACAGAAATCCTGTAAGGTAGAGTCTATTATTCTCATTTTACAGACAAAGATACTGAGGCAAAGAAGTTAAACAGCTTGCCCAATTTAAAAAAAAATTATCTCAACAGATCTTGGCTTGGGGTTAGGTTTATTTTACAGGAAAATTCCAGATTAATTGACATATTTAATACAGTAAGAATTTCTTTTGATGAACATCATTGTCATTGATTTTTTTACTTTTTTATTTCATAATTCATGTAGATTTTCACACAGAGGACTTATATAAGTCTTACTATACTAATATCTAGAAATTCTATACCTGTTGTTATTGTAAATTGCATTGTTTTGTATTATGTATTTTATTACTCTATGGGATAAAACTGATATCAATTATTGGTCTTGTCCCAATCTCTCTTTTTTGTTGTTGTCATAGAGTTTTTATATAAACATAACATGTGCCAAAAGTCTTAGCCAATTCTTTTCTCATTTTTTTAAAATCTTGTGTTTTTCTTATATTTTAATTTCCAATTAGGTAAATTTTTGTAACTATTCTTTATATACATATATATATATATATTGCTTAGTTTAGATAATTTTTAAAATTTTTACATATCTTCTTTAATCATGTATTGGAAATATTTATAGCCTAATAAAGGATAAAAATATTTAACAATCCATTAACATTAGAAAAATGTTGTTTGTTTTCTTTGAGAATAAAATTGGTTAGAAATCTGCAAAAATCAAGTTTGTCAATGATGTTGGTCGAATTCTCCATAGATATTCCTAATAATTTCTGAAAATACTCTCTCTTCATTCTGATTGTGAGTTAGCTAATAATTCCTCGGGTTGATAAGAATATCTTTTATGCATATTAATCTCCTTCTTGGGGCACAAAGGTGACTCTCAACTTCTTTTTTTTCTTTTTCTTTTTTTTTTGTGGTACTAGAGATTGAACTCAGGGGCATTCTACCTTCGAGCTATAACCCCAGACCTATTTTTTTTATTCTTTATTTTGAAACAGAGTCTCACCAAGTTGAGGAGTGCCTCACTAGGTAGCTGAGGCTGGCCTCGAACCCAGATCCTCCGGTCTCAGCCTCCCAAATGCTGGGATTATAAGCATGCGCCACCATGCCCGGCTGACTATCAACTTCTTGATGAATTGCTTTTTATTAATGACTAATATCCACATTTTCATAGTTATGTTCCTAGTCTTCATTCTGTTCATCGTGTTAATACCAACATGGAGCCCTGGCATGTTAGGCTGCTGGCGCATCAACAGGTGCATGAGTCAGAAGTCAAGATGTTTCAGGTCTTCATGGCAATCTTGAGTGTCTTGACTTCTGCCTTTTCAAAAGTACTTTTCAAAGGCTCAGCTGGATAATTGTGTATTTACTTGTATATATAAATATATAATAAAATATACAATATTTTATCTAAGGGAAAACTAAACATTGGTTTTATTTGGAAAGAGAAAATATGTAGCTGCGGGGACCGAATGGAAGAGAGAAAGCTCAGTACTGCTCCCCTTCACCTTTTTGAATTTTGATTGGTGTGAAATATCACCTACCTACATATATAAACACAGAGCTCACATTTGTCAGCTTTATGGATTACAAGGAGAAGAAAATAATAATCCTCTTAATTATATTCTTAAAAAGACTCTTGTTCAATTTTACATTCTTTGGATACTTCTTTTCTTTTCTTTCTTTTTTTTTTTTTTTTTTTTTTTGCAGTACTGGGGATTGAACTCAGGGGCATTTACCTCCGAGCTATACCCCCAGCCCTATTTTTTATTCTTTATTTTGAAACCGAGTCTCACTAAGTTGCAGAGTGCCTCACTAAGTAGCTGAGGCTGGCCGCGAACCCGGATCCTCTGGTTTCAGCCTCCCAAATGCTGGGATTACAAGCGTGCGCCACCACGCCTGGCACTTCTTTTCCATTATCAAGTATACCTGCTTGATTTGAGCAATTTAAACTTGTCAGGTTTTAAATAATTGACTTAACAGCCTAATGCTATTTCTCATAATGCATATTTGGCATGCTCATGTTTACATGTTAATCATAATAAGAGGACTGAACAACCTCAAAGTCTCCAAAAACTGGATTGCGGTACCGAAATTCCTAACATCTGGAGACGAATCTTGACCTTAACAGTTCTGTTTCAAATTAATTAGCAAAATTTTATGACCAATACCAGAGAGCCCCACCTGCCTCTCCAGGGAAATAAAGTCAGGATGGGATTCAGATTCCATCTTTAAATGTCAGGATATAAATGATGTGTCCAGAGAGAAGAGAGTGCGAAGGCCTGGGGATTTGTCTCTGAGGAAGTTGAAAAATGTCCCATATGTGAGGTCATCTTGTCCCTGTATCTCAAGGACATTTTTCTTTCTGAAATCTTGGCTTCCCAAGAGGATAGCTGAGCATAAAATCATAGAAACAAAAGATGGCCTCACTTAATCTCTTCATTTTACAACTGTAAGAGAAAAAAAGAGTGCTCCCAGAGGCTGAGAGCCCACCATCAATGCAAAACTAGAGCAGCAGGCAGGACCCCTGAGTCCCACTGAGGTCCCCTGCAACTGGGAAGTTGTCATAAATGGAATGCTAGGACAGGACAAGTTTCCACACACTGGTCACCTGGGAGGAGCTAGCTCAGCAGAGTGTTCCATCCACAGTCACAGGCTACCCCCAGGAAAGGTTCCACGGATCCAAGGGACTGGACACAAGAAGGCTTTTGTGTGTGACTGGTCAGCGAGGTGGTCGGTTCATTTCACAGAAGGAGTCCTGAATGCCTTTTTATCTGCATTGATCTGTACGAGGGGCACTTAGAAAACACTGTGCAGTCACCTTTCTATATCCAGGGTCTCACATCCATGCATTCAACCAACTGTGGACCACAAATAGTGTTCAGAGCTATTCTATTGCTATCATGTGCTGCTTAGGTCTACAACACCCACAACTGCACTAAACATACACAGATTTTTTTTTTGTCATGATTCTCTAAACAGTGCAACAGTTGCTTACACAGCATTTACATCATCTTAGGTATTATAAGTAACAGAGAGATACTTTAAAATATATGAGAGGCCAGGTGTGGTGGCACATGCTTGTTATCCCAGTACTTAGGAGGCTGAGACAGGAGGTGCTCAGGTTTGTGTCCAGCCTCAGAAACTAAGTGAGACCCTCTACAGCTTAGTGAGACCCTTTTTCAAAAGAATAAAATAGAGCTGAGGGTGTAGCTCAGAGGTAAAATGCCCCTAGGTCCCATCTACAGTATCACAATAAGTAAGTAAGTAAGTAAATACATAAATAAATAATACATGTGAGGATGTGCATAGGTTATAGGAAAACACCACAAATAGATTCAAACATAAGTGAGAGATATACAGTTCTAGTATCTAGAGTAGAAAATCTCCAAGGGAAAAAAGAGTAGACATGCTTGAATAAACTGTAATAATATATATATATATGTGTGTGTGTGTGTGTATAGAGAGAGAGAGCATATATATATATATATATATATATATATATATATATATATATGCTCATATCTCACTTAAATCTTATATATATTTAAAAACTCACCCACAAAATTAAAAGATAAATAAACTAGCAGAAAACTGATGCAATTCATATAAAATACAGGTATTTAATAATCTGTGGGGGGTTACTGGGGATGGAATCCAGGGGCATTCTACCTCTGAGCTATACCCCCAGCCCTACTTTTTATTCTTTATTTGAAACAGGGTCTCATTAAGTTGCGGACAGCCTCACTAATTAGCTGAGGCTGGCCGTGAACTCGCAATCCTCCTGCCTCAGCCTCCCAAGTACTGGGATTACAAGCATGCACCACCACGCCCGGCCCTTTAATAGTCTTTATAAATAAAAGGCTCTCACAAATCGCAAGAAAAAGGTGAACACGCCCATCCAAGTGGTGGGAAAGAAAAAAGAATGACCAGAGACGACCCCAGCTTGCGGCAGCTGTAGTGTGGTGTATTCTCTTTGCCTGTCTGGCTCATCTCAAACAGTCATCTAATGCAATCGCCTCACATAACCATCTAATAGGACTAGCTTTTGATTCTGTTTCAATCTAGCTAAGATGGTCAGAAAACTCCACTCATGCCCACGGCATCCCTTGCAGACTGAGCTTTGTCTGCTGGTCATAACTTCTCTCTGCCATTTTCACAAGATTCTGTTGAGGCTTCTATTACTCCTTATCTGCACACACATGTACACACACACACACACACACACACACACACACACACACACACATACACACACGAAACCTACCAGCATAGTACACGACATACAGACATACATTAGGATCTCAAAAAAATACCCCCCTTTTTGGAGCGTTGTCTTAGACAAGAGGACTTTTCCTGCAAAGGCGTTCTCTTGATTGGGAAGATGTGAAAACTGTAGGTCTAGGGAAAAGCCATTTGTCAACATTCTTATCAAATAAGATTGTTCCAAAACTTAGCTCAGCCACTTTATCATGAAATGTATCCTATTGACCTAGTTCTCCAGAGACTAATTTTCAGTATGAGGCAGAAACTCCTGAACTTTCTTCATTTCTGAAGAATGAAGTATCACTTCCTTTCTTGCTGGAACAGGACAGTAGAGCAGAAGTTGCACATATGCAGTAACTTGGGAAATAAAAGATTTACATGACATAGGCTTTGCTTCCTACAAAACTAAAATGAGTTCCACATGTGAAAGAGAGAATAAAGACGTCTCCTAAGACTTGAGCTCAGGGAAGATTGACAGGGAATGGTGCTCACATAGGATATTTCACAACTTCAGTCACCGGGCATGACATTCCAACATGCACAAAGAGAAGCTTCTTTATAACGAGTCCGATGTGCAGCATCGTTCAGGGTTTCTCTAGATCTCTACCAGAGATAACCAACATTGGTCTCATCATCAGTATTAATTTCTTTGTTCAAAAAGTTTCTTCTTCGCCTTCATCTACTAGGAAAAAAATGGATTTTTATCAAATTGAAGAAAATCTCTTTACAGAGGAAACTTCTCCGGTGAGCAAGCAGCCATATAAAACAGCAAATAAAATGAAAGAAAATATAGAGTGGCTCCCTGAAATAAAGGGACACCCTGAAGTGTTCTTAGCATGAGCCCAACAACCTGATTTATTAAGAAACAGAATGCCTCTTAAGTATGACCTGATTATTCTCTACTCTATATTAATATATTGCTATTTGCATAATATACTTAATATTTAAAAATAAGAAGTCAGTGTCAACAATGTTAGTATCCTGTTTAATCTTTTTTTCATTGGTAAAGCCAAAAACAATGCAGACTATAGCAAGTACTGGAAGTCAAGAGAAGTCTACTAGGGCTTCTCAAAGTTTCTGCTGGTTTATTTTAAAAAGACTTTAAAATGTTAATAATTCACTTATCCCTAATGCATTCAAGCTACCAATTATCATTCTCTCTTGCAATGAAAATATGCCATTGCAAATCCCCACCATAATGGAAGACTTTAGCTTTCTCAGATGAGATGCTGACTTGATATTATGAGAACTGACTGCACTGAGGTCATGTGTTACTTTAATTGTTGTGTATTAATAACACAAGAAAAGAGGTGAACTTATTGTCCAACAGTGCCCTTGAGTCCAGTGGGGTCTAAATGAAACGGCAGCACCTTGTGCTAGTGAAGGTTTTCAAGTTACTACAATAGAACAATGGAGCAGAAGAACTGAGCTAGCATGCCCAGAAGGTCAGCACTAAGTTGATGACCACATCTAGGTAATGTAACGGTGGCTACAATGATAATGAGGACAACGGAAATACTGCTCCTGCATGCCAAAGAGAAGTCAAGAAAGGAAATGTAAAGGACGCAAGGTTTTCCAACTATGAATTCAAACAACAATGTTTTGCCTTCAACTAAGTATCACTAGTTGTCACCATGAGCTAATGTTGCTTTGGGATTTAAGAACAAAAAATGCTGTCCTATTTACTTCTTAAGTTTATGTGGGCTTTAAATGTAAACAATTCAGGACAGGAGCTCAGTGGTAGAGCATGTGCTCAGCATGTGCAAGACCCTAGGTTTATCTCTAGCACCAAAAAAAGATAGATAGATAGATAGATAGATAGATAGATAGATAGATAGATAGATATAGATGGATATAAAGAATTTATACATATGAAAATAGCATAGGGAGAATACTATATAGGATAATATGAAGTATTTAGGAAAAAAACAAAATTCTTAATAAATTTTAAAATATAGAAATATCATTGGCTGCGTTCAATGACAAAAATTTTAAGTATTACTAGCAAGTTTAGCTAGCCCCAAAATCAAACTATCAGTTTTTGTTTTTTTTTTTTTTTTGTGGTACTGGGGATTGAACCCGGGGCATTCTACCTCCGAGATACACCCCCAGCCCTATTTTTTATTCTTTATTTTGAAACCGAGTCTCACTAAGTTGCGGAGTGCCTCACTAGGTAGCTGAGGCTGGCCACGAACCTGGATCCTCCGGTCTCAGCCTCCCGAATGCTGGGATTACAAGCATGCGCCACCACGCCCGGCTCAAACTATCAGTTTTTAAAATAAAAACAGCATCAGCAAAAATAACTACTTCATATCAATATTAAGTCAAAGACAAAATTAAAACTTCCCTTACAGTGTATTTAGAAAATACATTCTAAAAATTACTGACTTCCAGTATAATTAGATATAAGAGGCTAAGTTGATGAGGCCGATCTGGAACCAGAGACTGTCACCCTCCTATCTCAGCCTCCCAAGTACTAGAATTACAGGTGTGATTTACCACGCCCAGCTCAGAGCTTTATTAAAAAATAATGAACATTTCAACTCTGACCACATAAATCAAGGTCTCCCGAGATGGGAAACTGGAGGTGTGTGACTTAGCACATTGTGGAGGAGGTCATGAACTAGGTGACCTCCCTCCCCTCGCTCTGAGCAAAACATTTATGAATTCTGTTTGCTTTAGTTTATTTTTCTATTTTCCCTGTCAAATTAATTATTTTCTGTTTTATAATTTTAATTCCTCAATCACTCAATTTATTTTGGTTGATTTCATTTTTATGTCTTAAGAAGAACATTTAATTAATCTATATTTATTCATTTTATTCTTTATTTTATTGATGCATGGTAATCATGCATCTTCGTTAGGTACAAGCTGGTAAAGGCATACTTGCACACATCTCTCATTTAACCCTTTAAAAAACAAAAAGATTCAGCTACCCAGAAAACTGAGGAGACGACTCACAAATTTGAGACCAGCCTGGACAACTGGTCTTGTCTCAATTTTTAAAAAAGGTTTAGGCCACTATAAACATACATACACATACATCGGTCTGATAGTTTGGTTTCCATTCTTTTGGGTATATACCCAGTAGTGGTATTGCTGGATCATATGGTAGGTTCACTCCCATTCGTCTGAGGGTCCTCCATACTGTTTTCCACAGTGGCTGCACAAGTTTGCAATCCCACCAACAATGTATTAGGGTTCCCACTTCTCCACACCCTCGCCAGCAGGTGTTGTTGTTCGTGTTTTTTATGATTGCCATTCTGACTGGAGTTAGGTGAAATCTCAGGGTAGTTTTGATTTGCATCTCCCTGATTGCAATTGGCCATTTGTATTTCTTCTTTTGTGAAGTGTCTATTTAGATCCTTTGCCCATTTTTTGATTGGGTTATTTGCTTTCTTAGTTGCAATTTTCTTGAGTTCTTTGTATAACCTAGATATTAGACCTCTATCTGAAATGTAACTGGCAAAAATTTTCTCCCACTCTGTAGACTCTCTGTTGAGGTTCTTGATAGTTTCCTTTGCTCTGCAGAAGCTCCTCAGTTTAATGCAATCCCATGTATTGATCTTCCTTTGAGCTGCTTGTGCTTTTGGGGTCTTATTGAGAAAGTGTTTACCTGTGCCTATGTGTTCAAGTGTTGGTCCTATGCCCTCTTCAAGTAGCTGCAAGGTCTCTGGTCTGACTTCCAGGTCCTTGATCCACCTTGAGTTGACTCTTGTGCAGGGTGAGAAAGTGGGGTTTATTTCCAGTTTCCTGCATATGGTTAACCAGTTTTGCCAACACCATTTGTTAAAGAGGCTATCTTTTTTC